>JAKSZT010054309.1:454134-648346 GCA_026826555.1 Tolypeutes matacus
CTTTCCCTGGGTCCAGAGGACTAACTTCCAATGCAGACCCAGGGCTGGGGTCTGCTGTCAGCTGAGAGATGTCCCTGACCATGCCTGCCAGCCTGCCATCTTGCACGACGTTGCCGTTTTGATTTCTCTGATGCCAAGGCTGCTCTGGACCACGCCCTGCTGGCCCCTTCCCAGCCCCTTCGAATATGGTCTTCTGTCTACCAGCCTGGACTTCCTCCTGCGGCCTACAGCCAGCGCTGGCTCCCGAGCACTCCCCAGGGATCCAGCCTAATTTAGAAGGTCCCAAGTATAAGAATCTATACGCTGGAGAAAATGGTTGCAACATCAAATAAGGCTTTTTAGAACTTAACATATGATATTTACCTGTTGTAATTATTCTAATTAAGACCTTTTATATGCTGCTTCTGCTTCCTCGAGTGAAAATCCCTTGGAGGCTTTTGTGGAATAAGATGGAGTATGTTTTGCAACAGTTGGTGTCAAACAGTGTTGTTTTAGATGCTACCTAGCTGCTGCTTGAATTCTGCCTCTCAGAAATGTTGGACCAGACTGAGGGAAAACACAGCCGTATTCTGGGGTCTTTGAGAAGGAATTTGGGTCCTCTCGTGGAATACTCTTCTCCTTCCCGTCAGTGGCTGGCTTCTCCTCAGCTGTGAGATCTCAGCCTAAATGTTACCTCCTCAGAAAGGACTTTCTGCCCTTTTCTGAAGAAGGTCCCTGCTCCCACCTTTTCTATCCCCTTGATAGTTTCCTTCACGACACTTCTCACAGTTTGTAATTATTTTGTTTGTTTGTTTACTTGTACTGGGATGTCTTCCCCACTAGCCTGTCGGCTCCAAGAGGCAGGGGTCATGCCTGGGTTCATAAATTCTCTTCCTAAAGCGTACGCAAAGCAGGCGTTTCTCAATAGATGCTTGTGGAATGAGAGCTTTTCTCTTTTCCAGCTGAAATGGCATTAAAAAACGATAAGCCCTACACATCTCTGTTGGCCACTGGGTGGCAAGAGGCACAAATACTAATATTCTATTTACATACCCATCACTTGAAAATTCTCTTTATTGTCAAGGACCAAAACATGGGCTTTCAGGATCTCCTGAAGAGGGAAGTGGGCAGCTTATCTTTGGCAGCTCACTCCAGCCTCCCTGATTTCCTCAGTCCCAGGCCAAACAGCAGTCCTTCAAAGCACCTATGAGGCCCAGTACCCTGGTTCTTTTGTGTTTCAACCTGCCGTCAGAATTTGATATTAGGAAAAAACCTGAAACTCATTCATGCTATGATTCTTCTTGGCAACATTATTAGCATTGAACCACTTAAACACTTTAGCCAAAGGAATGAAACACTACTGGTGGAAATCCTCATCTTACCTGCCAGGAAGGAAACTAAGAACAGGGGCCTGAATGAACCTATAACTTGGAGCATGCTCCTCTGTTATCAGCTTTAGTGATGAACCTTTTGGGGGAGGGGGAAGGAAGAGAAAATGACAGTAGATACATGAGATTGAAATCTTACTCACTATAAAATAAGTTCCTTGGCTTTCACAATCTGGGCATAATATAAACTGTTAAATGTTAATAGCTATGTTTATAAAATTATGCGATGCACTGCTTTCTTTCTAGGAGGGAAAAATAAAGGATCCCAGATGCTTTTTTCCAGTTGGATTCCTCAGACAGCTCTGGGCTGAGTACCTCACTCTTGGACAAATGCCAGGTGCACCCCTGAGTCTCACCCCCTGAGTCACAAGACATGTTCTATTATCTATATGCAAGCCTTCTTTAAGCGTGTTTTCCTGCCCCGATAAACAAGATGAATCGGTGGTTCAGACAACACTTCTGTTTGTGTTTTCCAGCCTTTGCTTCTTTCTCTAGGAAACAGCATTCCATTTGCTCGCGAAGGGCTGGCTGGTCCCTCGACCCTTAGTTTAGAACAAGAATCATTTCTTCTTTTCCAAAGAGATGCAGTCCCAGAGAGGTTGGTGAGAAGAGGCCCTTCCTGTCTGTAAAGTGGAGATTCCAAGACATTGCCCATCCTTGGGGTCTCCGCCTCTCTGAACATTTAGCCACTCTTTAAGGCCCAGTTCAGGTATCTCCTCTTCTAAGTAGTTTTTTGTTTGTTTTTTGTTTTATTTTTTCCATATGGATCACTTCCTGGAATCTTATGGTTATTAGAATCACTAGCAAATGAGCTCCCATTGTAATTCCATTCTCAGTGTTTCCTCTGTGTGAGTTAATTTGATTCCTTAACTAGAGTGTGAGCTCCAAAGGGCAAGTTCTGGACCCACCTCTGAACATCTCAGTTTTCCGCATACTACGCATTCAACATAATGCCAATAATAATAACGGTAACAAAAACAGCAACGCCAGCGAGCTCCATTTAATCATGGGCTGTTCCGTCTCAGGCCCTTTGCTGAACTCTTTTTTAAAAAAAACAACAGCTCTGTGAGGAAGATATTACTAGGCCCAATTTACAGGTGAGGGACCCAGGGCACAGATGAAGCAGTTTGCTGAGGTCAAGCAGCGAATCCGAATCCGCAGCTGGGCTTTTACCCCCCGCGTGTCTTACTCCTTCCGTTGTTGATTGACTGATGGGTGGGGTCCAGATGCTCCCCTCCCCCACCAAATCTGCCATCCTCCCTTTCTAGTCATAGCATGAAAGGGACACAGATGCGGGACAGATGTAGAGCCAGACTTTATTAAGACAAATTACATGTATTACTTCCTTTCTCCTTTGGAAAGCCTCACCGTCAAGGGATGATCTCACAGAGTTTCTAATTCAAGAGCACATTTCTCAAAACAAACACATTTCAGAGATAGCAGGAGAGAGGGAGTCCTAACATCTGTGCCAGGCAATAGAGAAAAATGTGTCTTCTTCCTTCAGGAAACTGAATTGTCCTGTCCTTTTTCCCTAAATGGCATCCCCAGTCACTTCCTGCTACCTCTCTACCTTCGTCCTTCTCTCCACCCACCAAAAGCATCCAAATATCAGCAAAGAGGTACCTGGAGATGGTGGCTGGGCAGAGGATGAGGCTCCTTCCTGCGCCTTCATCCTCCTCTGTCCCCACCTCTCACATCTCCAGGTGTACGCTGGTGACCCCGAGAGAGTGAGGCTCAGCCCCTCTGCCAGGCAGCTGGAGGGGAGGGCAGGAAGACACAGGTTTCTCTAAGGTTACCTTTCCTATTTCAGGCCTCCCCTCCCCTTTGCCCACCCTCTCATTACACACACACATGCATTTACAAAGCAATCATCTGTCTACAAGAATCAGCATCCAATTCTGAGTACTTTTTCCTCCATCCAAAATAGCAGCCAGCCATTTTGATGGACTGAGTGGTGAAACTAGGCCAGTTTCTGGGATAGGGAGGGCTTTTCTGCAGCCTTCACTTGGCAGGCTCATTAGGGGTCAAGTACAGGTTGGAAACTCTATGCTCTTGATCAAGGCCCTTCCAAGAGAGCTGGAGATTCCCCTACTGCTTCCATGTCCCTGCTAAATCCTCCAGAGAAAGAGGGATCTGGGGGCTGCCATCACACCTCCTCTTGGCATTCTAGTTGGCAGTCAGCAAGGGAAACAGGAGGGAAAAATAGTTTTCCAGTGTTTTCACTCCTTTTTAATTTTCATTTTCACAGCAGTTATTTTCTGCCAAGGGGAATCTACCTCTGAGAAGCACAATGCTCTCTTTATTTTAAAAAAGACCTTGGCAAATTCCACTGGCGTCACAGACTGGTGATGTGGTCAGGATCCCCAAGAGCATGATGGCTTCTTGGGCATTTCTGTGGATGAGGTCTTTAGGGGAACATTGGGTGAACAGCCAAGGGTGAAGGAGAGGAAGGGATGGTTTCTATCAACCAGCTGGACTGTAAAGGAGCTGTAGGATGACAGGTGGTAGCAGGAATTCCAGTGGAGTCCATGTGCACTGTGACTCCCTGGAGGAGCTGGCCCCACGGAGGGCTGGGTGCACACCCTGGCAGAAAGAAAGGCTGCAACATCGCCAAGGTAGGACATTTGCCAGGGGTGCATAGCAAGGCACTTGTGAAGTCAAAGCTGCTGGTCAAGTTCCAAGAACCCCTTTTTAAGACTGGGTAGAGGGAGGGGACGCCAAGGGCAGCCCAAGGGCAGCCCAAGGCCACCTCACCACCACTCCAAGGTATGGCTCGTGGAGCAACAGATTGGAGAACCCTCGAATCCAAGCCCCTAGGTTCATGCCCCCCTATTGGCTGGGAACTTTGGGCTCTTCCTTGGGGTAGTGGATATGTGGTCAGAACAGAGAAGCCCCAGGGCCTTGGAAGGACCCATTTGGTATGTTGCTGGTATGCAGAGGGTCATCCTATCCCTGCAGCTATCCCTTGCAGGCCACATTTTGCCAAGATTCCTTTCCCTTCATTTACCCACCTCATTGAGTAATCTGAAAAGGCTTCACTGAGTATCCTGGGTAGAGGGTGGGGAGGGACAGCAGCCTGCCTGGGTAGCCATGTCTCTGATGACACTTGCTGAGCCCTAGTCATGCCATCTGGAATAAATGAGCAATGTCATTGAGACCAGGGGCCCAAAGGGAGCAAAACAGTGATGAGAATGAGAGAGTACAGGGTCTGAAGGGACACACCTTCCCTCTCTGACTCTCCTTTGTTCCCACCTAATCCTGGGTCCCCGTGCCGGGAGGTCACACTGATAGGTCATCTGACCTGGCCTTGCTGCTGGCCTTACTGAGGCGGCGCTTGTCACTATGGTAGCCTTGGGGGAAGCGGTGGCTGGGCGAGGCTCCATTGGGCACCTCGGGCTTCTGGGCATAACGGATGTGGATAAAATCCTCGCCCGGAATCTCCTCCTGGCCGCGCACCTGCTCAGTGGCCAAGTTGTCCGTGTTCTGCTGGGAGGCCACCTTGTTGCTGAAGGGGTTGAAGAACTTCTCCCCTGGGCCACTCTCCAAGCACTGGTTGAAGTCAGGGGGTGGAGTGCCCCTCTGCGCCACGCCTGCTGAGGGGCTAGGCAGCTGGGACTCGGCCGCACCCTGCTGTGATTTGGCAAATCGATGTCTGATCTTCTTCCAGCCCAGGTGGTAGAGCTCAGCCAGGCTGAGGAAGAGGGACAGTCCAGCCACAGCCAGCATGAAGACAATGAAGACGTTCTTCTCTGTGGGCCGGGAGACATAGCAGTTGACTGGGTGGGGGCAGGGACTCCGGCGGCAGACGTGCAGGGTGTCCAGGAAGATCCCGTAGAGGAGGTACTGGCCCACAATGAAGGCCACCTCCATGGTGGTGCGGATCAGGATGCTGCAGACGTAGGTGTTGAGCAGCGTGCCCCGGAGCACAATCTTTCCATTGGCTTCCTCCCAGCAGGACAGCTCGGTCTTCTCAGCCACTGGGTAGTCATAAGCTCCAGGGCCCCGGACCTCTTTGGTCCTCTCGGCCTCCCTGAGCTTCCGCTTCTCCTGCATGCGCACCGTGTGCATGGCGTGGCCCATGTACACCAGAGACGGGGTGGAGACGAAGATGATCTGCAGGACCCAGTAGCGAATGTGGGAGATGGGGAAGGCTTGGTCATAGCAGACGTTCTCGCAGCCCGGCTGAATCGTATCACAGTGGAAATCAGCCTGCTCGTCCCCCCAGGAAGATTCGGCAGCCGTGCCCAGCACGAGCATTCGGAATATGAAGAGGACAGTGAGCCAGACCTTGCCAATCACCGTGGAGTGCTTGTGTACTTCCTCCAGGAACTCTCCCAGGAAGCTCCAGTCACCCATAATGGCTCAGCCAGGGACAGATGCCAAGACTTCTGCAAATGGGAGAGAGAAAGAGAGGTTTCTGCAAAGGTCTCCAAGATCCTATCATGCCCTGGGGTCCCACTAATCCTTACCAAATGTTCTTTGCCTTTTTTTTTTTTTTTTTTTTTTGAGATACCAAGGGCGGGGATCGAACCTGGAACCGCGTATATGGGAAGCCTGCACTCAACCACTGAGCCACACCAGCATCCCCCAAAGTGTTCTTTAAGAAAGCGCAACTTAGAAGTCAGATGCACCCAAAAAGCTCTCTCTCTTTTTTTTTCTCAGCAAAAATAAAAAGAGAAGATTCAAAGTAGACACGGCATGATCCTCATAGTTTAGGGAACCTAGAAATCAGCTGAGGTGTGTGTTACAATGTGGATTTTGTGCTTCCCACCCACATCCTGCCCCCAAGATTCCTCTTCAAGAGGTTGGAGGGGAGAAGGGGGTACCCCCAGGGATCTGGATTTGCAAGAAGCCCAGGTGATTCTGATACAGGTAGTTGAGTACCTGGAGAAACACTGGAGTAGTGGCAAGTGCACAGGATTGGAGTCTGCAAATGCGACTTTTGACATGTACCTTACTGAGCCTGTTTCCTTGTCTGTAAAATTGGGATAGGAATAGCTGCACCAGAGGATTTTGAGGATTAAATGAAATGAGGTTTGTGATTTGCTGAAAATCATACCACAAGAATTCCCTATCTTTGAATGGCTGTCAGGTGGAAAAGGAATTTTGTATGGCTCCAGAGAGTAGAATGAGGTGGAAAGAAGAAGGAGTGAGGGTAGGGGGTGGCCCATTGGCCCCTCAAGAGGCACTGTCTAACAACCAGAACATCCAGCAGGGACCAGCTGTGTTGGGAGGTGGCAAGCAAAAACAAAAAGTGTGTGCTTCGTCACAACAGCTAAAGGTACGGCAAGTGAATGCTCAGGTTCCCCCAGCTGGCAGGTGGCAGGCAATGCACAGCTCCCTCGCCGCAGCAGTGCAGCATTCCAACCGTGCAGCATGGCGTGGGTCAATCCTGCCTCTTCTCTCCAGCTCAGCTGCCCTGCTGGGAAGTGTTCTGCCTACAGAAGGAACCCACATACAGACCTGCTCACCCTCAAACCTTTATATCCCACACAAAGCCTTCCCTCTTCTGGCCTTCGCAGGCTCCTTCTGCCTCTTTTGCTGCCCATCCCCGTCAGTACCCTTTGCTCAGCCCTGCCAAGTCGTGGCAGACTCTCGGGTGTCCTCCTCCCAGCCATGCCCTTTACCCTTGGCGGAATCCCATTTACCCTTCCAAACTCATCCCTGTCGTCACCCCCTCCAACACTCCCCACTCCCTCAGGCTGAGCCTCTTGAGTTCCTGTGGTGGCCCTGGGGACACCCACTCCTCACCAGCCCCCTTGTTTTGTATCCTCTGCCTGCCTGTGTTCTCCCAGTGGGGGCTCCTTGGCCCACAGTAGGTGCTCAGGAAAGCTGCATTGAATGAATGAAGGTGGGGCAGCAGGCACTGGTTTTTCCTATCCAGTGGCTAGTACCAGTTCCCTATTCCTTGCCTGCCTCCCATTAGCCATGTGAAAAACCAGATATCACTCTGCCAGTCCCTGCTACAGCTAGTTCTGGCCAATGAGATGTGAGGACAGTCTAATGTGGAAAGCCAAAGACTTCGGAAGCTATCCAGAGAATCTCAGAAATGCCAGCCTGCGTCTGCGTCCTGCAGCTTCGGAATCAGCTCTTGAATCTCCTACCTCCGAAATTCTTCTTGGTGAACAATAAATGTCTTTTAGGTTTAAGCCTCTAACCAATTCTCATCAACCAGATGACAAAAAGATAGGAGGAAACGGAATATAAATGTTCCCTTCTTAGAATCATAAAACCTCACATTCAAATGGGATCTTAGAGGTTATCAGGTTCACTCTCTGACCTTCACATCTTTGCTGCCATCATGCCCTGGTTGTAAGCTTATGGGGAAAGGCAGAGCAGGGGTGCTGCATTTCATAGTCCAGGCTTCCTTCGTTCTTGATGCCTCGACAGAGAGCAGCCTCCAGGCCCTGTCTTCTGCCAGTGCCCAGCTCCCCAATCCTGAGAGGAGGCAGAGTCGCTGGAACGAGGGCATCCATGAGTGAGTGGAAAGTGCCTTATCTCCATTCCCCTCCCTATCAAACACCCATTCAGTTCGTGAGTCCTTTTCTCTGGTTCGTGGTCAAACATCTGCCCCTTTTCCTCAGGTGGTGAAGGGTCCCCTCCCTCAGCCTCCAAATGTGGAAAATTGTGGAGCGTTCACGCAAAAGGAAAATGGCTGATTAGATAAGAGTTTGAATGGTCTGTCATCTCTTCTGGGCACGTGCAGTGTTCAACGCCTTCAGGGCCAGTCACACGTGCAGCTTCTCTCGGTGAGTGCTCAGGGGAAAACTGGAGGGAGAAGCAGGGAGGGAGAAGGGGGCAGAGGAAGGCGGTGAGAGGAGGAGCAGAGGGACAGGAACGACAAGGGGTAGTTGGAAATGGGGAAAAGAGACCATATAAGAGTTAAGAGAAGGAGCACTTGGAAGTTAGATAACAGGAGTTCAAATCCCTGTAACGTTCTGTCTGAGCTCAGATAAATTACTTAATCTGTTCAATATCCTCATCTGCAAAATGAGCACACTATTATTTAGCCTATAGAGTGTTAAGAGGTGATGTATAAAAAGCACTTAGCACACAGTGCACTCAGCATGTAAGAACTGAATAAAAGGCAGCCGTTACAAGCAAGGAGAAAGGTAGGGAAGGAAAAGGGTAGGGGAAAGAGAAAGTGAAAGTAGAAAGAGAGGTGCATTGAAAAAGAGAGAAACAGGTGGAAGAGCAGAAGGGAGAGGAAAGGAGAAGAAAACAGGGAAATTAAGAGGAAGCAAAAAGAAAAACACAGATCAATGACATGTTCTAGGATTTGGGGTAAGTTTTCCAAACTCTCCTCAATCCTGTAGACTTTTCCCTCCATCTTCTGTCATTCATTCCTTGCAAGTCCCCAAGAAAGACTAAAAATAGCTCCAGCCAGAGAGTATAATGCTGTGGTCTGGTCTGCCAAGAGGCTTGCTACCGACTCCTTTACTTGTGGGCCAAGGAACTCCACCTGGAAGAAGGAAAGCACACGTACAAGGAAAGGAACACCTTGGGAAGTCAGAGGAAGCCTCACCAGGAGGGAAGAAGACTGGCTGAGGAGGGTGGAGGAGGGGCAGACACCCTGGACCCCAGCAGCAGGAAACAGGGTGAAGGACCTGCCCTCGATGACTCCCTAGCTGACACTCTGGCAGGTTTACATTTCTCTGGCAGCTTAAAACTGCCACCATGTACCATTTGCAATGTGGAAGGTCCCTGGTGGAGTCAGGTTCCCAGCCACACTGGCTCCCTTCGGGCTCCCCTCAAGCTCAGCCAAAGAAACTTGCAGATTAGATCCTCAGTGAGTCTACTGGGCATATAACATATAAAATGCTTTGCATATTATTATCCATTTGTTGGCTGGAAGTGTGTTAGGACAAGCAGAGGAAGTTTCCCAGGCCGCGAATAAATTCCATCAGATACAGTGGTAATACAGTTCACTGCTTTAGCCATAATCGTCACTGCTTCCTACTGCTTATAAAGCCCAAACTCTTTAACTTGCCATTGGAGATGCACCACAGCACAGCCCCATCTTCTCTTCCTCCCACTCTTCCCCTTCACGTCTTCAATACTTACGCTAAATAATCCCCCATACGCAGGTCCACATCCCACAGCTTCTCACCCCTTTATCTTGGTTCTTCATGTTCCCTTTGCCTAGAATGTCCTTCTTCTCTTTCATTCATTCATTCAGTGGGTTCACTCAGTGCTCACCAGGTGTCGGGCACCGAGGACACAGCAGGCAAAAGCCAAACAAGGAGTCCCTGTCTTTACCGACCTTAATTGCCTTTATTCCTCTTTATTAAGGGGAGAAGTAAAACACATAACCACAAAAAAGCATGATGCCTGTTAACATTAAGGAAGTACACAGTGCTGTGGGAATGTGTGACAGGGGCCTAATCTGGTTTAGGGAGTCGGGGAGAGACTCATTGGATCAAGGCCCTCCAAAGAGCCAGGCCAAAGGATAATTGTGTTCTACAGCTCTTTGCAACAGACAAAAGTTCTGAAATCCCTAGAATCTGGAACAGAGCATTCGAATTCTGAAGGTTCTTCACTTTGCCAAGGCCTTCAACATCCTCTTTCAATGTGTCAAATACTGGGACATAGCAACAATTTTGGAGGGGTCAACAGGGAACTTATTTGGTAATAGTAACATGAAGCTTGGGTAAGAGGGACAAGGTGAAAGAAAAGATTTTGTGTATGATGAGCCTGAGTCATTTCATGTCTTTACTTCACGCATTATACGGTTAGAAATAAAACTCAAGCCTCTACCTTCTCAGTCGAGCACTCCTCCTATGTTGGCAAGGCTCCTATACAGCCAAGGTTTCCCAAGAAAACCATTTCAGAGCAAACCAGACTAAGCAGAAACTCATACCCAAGACCTCTTCTCTGACCCGAGAAGTCTTCTCAAATTGACCTCAGCCTTCGATATGCCCTGGACTCGAAAAACTCAGATTTACTGAGTTCCTTGTCTATTGGTCAGCCTGTAACTTTTGTGAGGTTTTTTGTTTTGTTTTGTTTGAGTCCCTACTATGTGCCTACTTTGTTCTGGCTACTGAGAATAATTCCCAAGAAGTATCAGGCCTGGCACATGTCAGGCACTCAGTGGTATCTACTAGACTAGTAAAATCAGGTATGATTTCCGCCTTCAAGGCTTTAACAACTTTTTCCCTCAAATGGGTAGAAAAATTCACAAAGACAAAAGTCTTGTCTTCCACATTGTATTCTTAATGCATTAGATACTTAATTAATGCTTTCTTAATGATTGAATAAAATGTTTGGTCTGGAGTAGGATTGCAAAGCAGATCTAAGACTCAAATCTTCTTTCTAAGGTCTAGTGATAAAATAAAACCTTACACTATCCAAAAGTGTGCTTCTCTTATGTTCTCTTGTTGGTTCCATGAGGGCAGGACTTCCAGTGTTTTGTTCAGGACAGAATATCTTTAGGATCTTTAGACACTCAAATTTTTATTGTTGAATGCATGCATTGTCATAGCCACTTCATGGGGCGGTTGTTTTTGTCTTTGTTTTGTAGAGGAGGAAAGAGCTGGAGCAGGTAAGAGACCGGTCCAAGGAAACAAAGACTAAGGCCAACAGAGCTAGGACTTCACCCCAGAGCTTCTGACGAAATCTAGTACAAGCCAAAAAGCTTCCCTCCACCCACGTCTAAGGGCAAAGCACACCAATTCTTCATCTCTCCATTTGGAACTTCAAACTCCAAACACTCGCTGCCCCAGGCCTGCTAACCCTGGGGCAGCGAGTGTTTGTAGACATAACTCTGTTAGTGAGAAGGCCTGGGGGTCAGTTTCATGCAACCAAGTTCCACTCATGTGACCAGAACTGTGTGAGGAGCTGAGGGGATTATGGAAAAGTGTAATGCAGTTCGGTTTCACAAACATTCACTAAATGTCTTCTTGTGCTAGCACTGTGCTAGAAGCTAGGGACCCAAACTGGAGGAACTCACTCTCTGGTGGGGGATTCAAATCCAACCAATTGTGGTGAGTACAAGGATAGAGGAGGTGCAGCATGCCATGCAAATGCACAAGAGAATACTGATCCCAGCCTGGGGTGGAGGACTTCCCAGAGGAGGCAAACTTTGGAGAAGAATTAGGTGTATGTGATTCTTGCAGACGTGAGGGGTGGATGGTGGTGACGAGGAAGAGATGAGGGAATTCCAGACGAAGGCAACTGCATGGACAAATTCAGCGAGATGAGAACCAGCATGGTATTAGAGTACAATAGGCAGGGCAGGAGGAAGAGTCTGCAGAGTAGGCAGGGGTGGGTTTGGAGGGCCTTGGAGGTCATGCCAAGCAGTTTGGAGTAGTTCTCAGCCTGCACAATAGACTATGGTCATGTGCATGGCTTGCCCTTGAGGACAGACCCTGTTCTGATGCAATTCCCCAGTACAGGGCATGTGTGTGATCTAAAGCCCTGCAAAATGAGCAATCACTCTGCTCACAGCAGTCCTTTAGCAATGACTGCAGCATAAATTAGGTAGGGTGCAGGTTACAGGTGTACACTTGCTGTGACTGCACCGTTGTCTCTCCTGTTCAAGAAGGCATATTGCAAGTGAGCAAGAAGATACCATAGGGACACCTTGAAAATTCTCTTCCTTCTATTGATTCTTGTTCTGTCTTCTGGAGTCACATATAGCAGCCCTTCTAATAAAGTATATGACAACAATTTCCGTGTCCCCTTGAGCCAGCAGCTGGGCCATGAGCTGAACTTTTTAAAGCCTTTGAGGTCTCACACACATATTGAGTGTCATTTCCTTTACTGCTCATGTATTATCTCCCCAACTCAACCCCGAACTCCTTGCAGACAAGCCCCATATCTGTTCATCACTGTGCTCTCCCCAGTGCTTAGTGCTTAGTACTGTGCCTTGCATGTGGTGGGTGATGAATGCGCATTTTGAAAACACGGATGAATGATAGCATTTGGGTCACTCAAAATACCTAATGCCAATTGACCAAGGCTGGTCCTTTTCACCTTAGAAGAAAGGGGCCAGAATGCACTAATGGGGTAAGTAACACTTGAGGACCGTGTTGCATGTCCCCTGCACTGGGAAGCTGGCCTGGGGCCAGTTAGTGACAGAGACAAAGGTATCAGGGCATGGGGGCGGGGTAGTACACAGAATCCACTGAGTCCTCCGATTGGCTGAGCAAGGCTGGCTGTGCCTACAGCAGAGACTCCATCTCCACTGCCTACTGCCCTCTCGGCCTCTTCCCCACAAGTCACTGGGGAGCTCATCTAAGTTTGTCAGAGTTAGACTGTAAGACCACTCCTCAGAGTCTGAGTCTAATTCTGGACAACGACACATGTTCTAGACAGTACCTGACAGGTCTCTGGTTCTCAGTACAGGCTGTTATTCATAGTAATAACCACAGTCCCTGGGACCATGTATAATTCAGTTCACCACACAGTGGAATGCGGCATGGGGCATGGTTGACTTGTTTCCCAATTAAGAGAATTGTGTTTTAAAAGGACCCAAAGGGCCCCACTTAGAGGAAATCTTAGACATAGTATCAGTTCAGTTCAGTTCAGAAAGTGTTTATTGACCTCTTATGCTATGCCAGGCATCAAAGGTGGTTTTAGAAAGTAAAGCATAATCACCATCTCAGAACTCTTTGTACCTTACTCCATTTGTATGCATTTTTTAAAATTTCCCATCAACCCCAATAGTTTCTCTCTAGAACGGATAGATGGAGAGAACTGTATGAAAAGTGGTGCTAATACTCAGCAACTCTCAGCAATTTTTATTATTCTTTTGAGATTCTCAACGTCATTTTACCCAGAGTTACGCAGAAAGAGAACTTGAATCTGGGTGAAATAAGAATAATAAAATAAGCTAGCACATTGATGCCTTCCTATGTGCCAGACACTCTGCAGGTTACTCCCCGCATAGTTCCTCATTTGATTCTCCTAACAACCTTAGGTATTAGGGTCTACTACTGTCCCCCTTTACAGGTCCTCAGACGCGGTAAGATCACACTACTAGTGACAGAGGGGCCTTCAAATTCAGCTTTTCTCTTCTTTGATTGCAATGTCAATGCCTTAACAGCCACACTTACCTCTATCTAAATCACTGGAAATTACTTTCTTTGGCAAATCCTTTACAGTCAAAGGCTGGCTACTTTTAGTAAGGTGATTACCACAGGGATATTTACGAGCTAATTGCTAGGCGAGGGAGTTGACTTGTAAGAGGTTGGGAGTCGTTCTTGCATTGAGGATCTCCATTCTTTTCTTGATTTAGGCTTGGGGTAGCTACTTCAGCCTCAGAGGAAATGACCAGGCATGAGATATAAGCTACAGCTACTGGATCGGGCCATGCAGGCATCTCTCTCAGAATTAGAAGTCCATTGAGGGGCTGCAGCCCTGAACCCTGAGCACTCTAGAGGGGAGGGGGAGCTAGAAGATGAGAAGGAGAAAGAGACATATGGGTGAGAGAAAGTACTTTATTTTTCCTCCTCCTCTAGCCAATGGCAGATAATTAACTCCTCTTTAAATTTAATTATTTTATTCTGGCAAGGACAGAAAGGTCCACTCAGAGACACTTTGCTGGCAGACAGTTCTTTCAAAGCCAAGGTGGTGGAGGGGAACAGGCAAAGCAGAGAGAGAGAACTATGGTAGGATAAATAATTTTCTTCTTAAAGTACTGGAGGAAGAGATATTTAAAAGTTATGGATGAGGTGCAAATAGAAATTCTCCCTTAAAAGGAAATATTCGAAGGTCCTTATCGATGCCCTGATGGTGGTTGATTAGCACCTATGCGGTTATTGAGGGGAAATTATACTTACAATAATGTTCAACATGACTGCTTCCACCATCTTGTCAGAGGTTCACAGCACAGCAGAGCTGAAAGTAACCTGGAGATCACTCCCTTTCAACCCCTTATTTTTATACAAGATGAAAACTGGGATCCAGAGAAATTAAGCAACAGTAATAACAGAAACCACTAAATGGGGCATTTCCCATGCATGGGGCACTTTACAGCTATACTTTTTAACCTTTATATTAGCCCTGCTAAAAAAAAAAAAAAAGTAGTATTATCCCATTTGACAGATGAGAAAACTGAAGCTTGGAGGTTAAATAACATGTACCAAATCACACAACTGGCAAACACTGCAGAAGGGATTCCTTCAAACCTGGCCTGACTGACTTCGATGCCCACATTATCTCTGCATCTCTGAAAACAGAAAGAAAGCCAAAGAGGCCCAGTGTCTCACATCTGGTGACAAAGCTGTGACCAGACCTTGGGTCTCTTAACTTCCTGAGGGAGGCTTTTCCACTTTACCTTGTCCCATAAGGGGCCCAGAGCCTATCTTTTCAGCCCCTGGCTTATTGCTAGCCATTTTTTGCAGATGCCATTCCTAGAATTAAGGATTTACATTGGGGCCCTCGGCCCACAGTGGTCAGGATTCCCAGACTCTCTAGCATCTGCCACCGTTTGGACTGAGTTCACATATAGAAAGTTATTTCCTTTTTTAGCCAGTAAAGTGCTCTTGGCTGCAGCAGCGTCTACTGCCGGGTTCTCCACTGGCAGAACAGCAGGCCCTGGAGTTCCACTGATGTCAAATCATAACAAGAGCGAAGGAAACAGAAATAGCTTAGGTGGTAGGACTCTTGGTTTCGGAGAAGTAGAGGGATTCGAATCCTGCCTCCATCACTCTCTGGTTGTATGACCTTCAACAGGTCACTTACCCTCTCTGTTTCCTCCCCATGTGAAAAATGGGAATGCTTACTCATGGGGATTAGAGAATACGTGGCTGTGTGGAAGTGCCTAGAACAGTATCTGGCACACAGTGACTGTTCAGGAATGCTAGTTCCTCCCTTTTTCCCTGACCTTTCCAGTAAATGATGCAACTAACCAATTCGATGCAGAATTTGATAGTGCAGCAGGCTGGGTAGAGGGGACAGCATGGATCCCATGTGGCATTGGGGGGCGGCCAGGGCGACCACTGGAACTGGAGAAGCGCAGGTGATGGGGAGGATGCTAATTTAGCTATCAGCTCATTGTTTCACTGGGGCATCAAGACCCTCTGGGGCAGGGGTGGAAAAGGAGGGAAGTGTGGGGTCTCACTGGAATCTGACACCTCTGATCCCCGGCCCTTGTCCTGGCCTTGAGACAAACTCCACATGAGTCCATATTATAAAACATGGGCTTCATGGGACATCGTCCTTCTGAGGAGCTGCAGCATTTTTGAAATCTGATCGCTAATCGGAAGGCGCATCCACAAGGTGGGTTTGAAGCAGACTCAGTTCTACTTGGAAAAGAAATAGGGTGTTGTCTATTCTGTGATTTGAGGGGAAGGGACCTGCTGACCCTCAAACCATGTGCTCGCTCTCCTGAAGTTTGCATTAAGATTCTAGAAATTCCCTGTGAAAATGAAATGCTATCATTCTGTAAGAGAAGCATGGCTTCCTGCTCTTTGGGTTCCAGAAGAAAAAGGGGTTAAATTGTTGGCTGCCAAGTTCCTCCCAGCTCTAAGTTAGAAGATCTGGGAAGTTTTTTTAACTTGCCCATATGTACTTGCGTGGCAATTTAGTGGCAAACCAAAAGGCAAATCCAAATTTTCTACCTCCCAGCTTAGAGATCAGCAAACTGTAGTCCCAGAAAAAAATTATGTGGTCATAAAAATGAAGCAGTACCTTCTCAGAATTGTAGGTCATGGTGAGGTTTCACGGTGAAAAGATGCAATGCAAAGAGCCTGGGCTGAGGACCCGGTGGCCTGCATTCTACTGTATTGTTCTTTCATTCATTGAGCACCTACTGTGTGACTGCCGCTTTAAATACATTATTAATTTAATCCTCATAAAACCTCACAAGGAAGGAATTTATTAAGTCCTTTTGGCAGATAAAGATCAGAGACATTAAATAACTTGCCCAACGTCACACAGCAAAAATTCCAACCCCATCATGACTCTGAATGCCCAGCCCCTTCCTTCTGCCTTACCCCTGAATTCAAAAAACACCAAGGTCCTTTCTATGCTGCTCCAACACCTCTATGGTTCTGAGACCTCCTTGCTCCTTATCCTCATAAAGATGGCTGGATTAATGAATGCTAGATTTTTCTCACTATTGTGTCAGAAACAATCGATTCACATCAAGCTGTCATTCACCAAGAGCCAGCAGCTCCTGACAATAGAAAGGAAGTCAGCTTCCTCCCACAGAGCCCTGAGATTTTCCAGGAAAAGTGGACATTTCTCCCCTTTGCCAACTCAACCCTTGAGCCCAGGGTGGGGCTTTTGGGAGTCGGTCCACACCGAGAACTCTGGGTTCTCTGGTGGGTGAGGCCTTTCGTGAAACATCGGACAGAGCCTGGGACTTGGCTGTCCCTGGCTGAGAACTTCAGGTCTTGTGGTTTCTGTCCTGACAGAGCCACAGAGGGGCCCACCCGCCCCAGCGGCAGGACCATCCGGGACCCAAGAGGCCAGGCTGTGCTGTGGCAGCCCTGCTGGCTGCTGGAGCCCAGGAGCCTCCACTGCTCGTGCCTCCCACCCGCCAGCTGGGGCGGGGATCCATCTTGCAGAGCCCCGCGTCCGAACCCTGCCTCTGGAGAACAACACTTAGGGAGAGCGAGGGAGCCACGTTTCACCTCCGCGGGCACACTTTCTCAGGTAGCGAGAGGGCCTTCTCCTCTCTATCTTCAGTGTCCCTTGGAATCAGTGACCAACAGAAGCTGCCCCTCTCCTTCAGATCTGAGGGGCCCCAGCTGCAACTAGGATTCCTAAAGGAATGTTCACAGGATGGAAAGAAGTCAACTTTCTCCTTCAAGCCTTCCAGGCCTTTGGTTCGGAACACAGCTCAGGCCTGGCTCTGCGGGCAAGGCCGGCACAGGTAGGCGGCTGCCGACAAAGTCCGGCTCCTGCACAGAGAAGAGGGGCAGCAGCTGGGACGAGGCAGAGCACCTTAGGGAAAACGGCAGGATTCTATTACTTTGTACCTATATAAACCCACAAAGGTCTTTCCTTCACAGGGTTTTGTGAATTGTGCCCAGAGATCAGAGAACTGGATACAATGTAGTAAGAGCACTGGCCAAGAGGCCAGACCCTGGACAGGAGATTCTCACTCTGACCCTAATAAGCCGTGATACTGAACACGTCATTTTTCTCTGAGATTCAGTTTCTCCAGCTCACAAATAAGGGGTGGGCTGCCTGGTCCCCAAGTCTCCGCCAGCCCTGACAGTCCTAGCTCCTAAGAGCTCTTGGGCTCCAGGAGGCCAGGGATTTGAAATAGCAAGTTCACTTAAATACCACACCCATACTTAGCTTTCAGCTCTGGGCTCCTCGGGCTCAGACACTCTGCAGTCTGGAGTGGCGAGGTTAAAACGCCAAGGCTGATCCTTAGGTCTTGGGGTTCAGAGCACGCAACAGACATGCCCACCCCCACCAAGGTGCGGGGCAGAGGTGGTGAGAAGTAGGAGGGCAGGCAGGTGTCACCCTCAGACAACAGGACTGTAAGACGCTCAAATGGAAGAAGCGGGGAGCCTTGGGGACAGACGGGGGCCAGGAAAGCACAGCCAACGATGGAGGTTAGAAGAGCTCTGTGTGCCAGCGAGCAGAGCAGGGTGTTCTCCCACCTGAGTCTGCCCCGGGTCATTGTATGGAGTCACGAGTCATCCCCCTTTCCTAGGCCTCTTTCCTCTTCCTTGTCACAGTACAAGGTTGATTGGCCATCTAAGAGACCTCTTCCAGTCCCAATGTCCTAGGACTTAAAGCCAATAGTAGGAAGAGGGACAAGAGCAAGGAAGCTGAGAGGCAAGGACAATGATGAGTGTCAGGAGCCCAGCCAGAACACCCCTGGGATTCCAGGGCAGGGGCAAGGCAGGGCAGGAGGACCCTGTGACTGCCAAGGGGCACCCAATGGTGCCAGCTTGGGAGGCAGAGAATGTGCCTCCCGGTGCTCTCTGCTTTGCCTGCCATGGGCACTGGGACACTTCATTGGCAGCTGTTGAGTGAGGAAAAGGCACAGAGGGACAGCCAGGGGAGCAGTCACCAAACAACTCTGTCGCCCTGGGGAAACTGGGAGGGAAGCGGAAAGTTCAGAGCTGCCCCTAGAGAGCAGTGGTCAGGGACTGAACTGGGCTGTGACGCAGGGGTTAGTGGAGGGGGGAGACGGAGGCCTCCGGGCTTGCTAATGGGACAGTCAGGCCTGGGTGCTTCTAAAATCCCAGCTGTGCCTGCAGCCACGAGCCCACAGCCTCACGCCCAGAGGTGCTGCACCTCCACACAGCCTTAGTCTCTTCTCTGCTGAGTTCCTCCCAGGTCTCCAGTGTTCTCTGCACTGCCCCTCCTTCTCTCGGGCCACGCGGACCCTTGGTGTGCCAGAGCCTCATTCAGGCAACAGCCACACAGTGATGTGCTGAAGAGTAAGAGCCAGAGGTCCCTCCTTTAGTGAGGGCCCCCGCGAGGGGGAATAAAGGCATGGTGAGGAGTGACCATCTGGTATCCAGCATTGCCTTTCGGTGATTCTGAGGTGAGTTTGGTCTTGTAGAATCATAGCCTTGCACAATGTTACTGCTGAGGGGAACCAGAGGATCTTTCTATTTCAACCCCCCCCCCACCATTTTACAAAGGAGGAAACTGAGACTCAGAAGGGGTACGTGCCTGGTCCAAGGTCACACAGCACTTACTGGACCAGAACCCAGACCTCCAGGTCCCCGAGTCTGTGTCCTTTTGCCGCAAGCTCAGTAGAGAGAGCCAGGGCCGGTGGAAACCCTTCTGCCCGCGCTCCTCTGCCTCCCTGCACTCAGACGCCAAGGCAGACTTAAGTGGGCGCCTCTCCTGAGCTTCCTGTCCGGGGTCTCAGCAGCCTCTTTCCTCTGGCAGCGAGTGGCAGGCTAGATTTCTCACATGCGCCTGCCACACCGTGGGGACATGATACTCTGCAGGAAACTAAGCAGGGAATATTTTTAAACCATCCAACATACCTTGGGGGGGGGGGTCAAAACACTCCCCTAGATGCTGTGGAAGGCATTTCAAAGAAAGTTTCCATGCCTAGAGGAAACATCGTAAAACAGTGTCAGGTTTTCATTTTTTACAAGGCCAATTCCATTTTAACAGAAGTGCTTGGAAATGGACCCCTGACGCTTCTAAGATGCCTCCAGAGCCCTGCAACTCCAAAAGAGGTAGAGTGTAACTCCAGGGACTCCAAGGACCCTCTGCTCCCACCGGTACTGCTCCTTATAAATCAAGGAAATAATTTACCTTCTGCTTCGCTAGACCTTCCTCCTTAATATATCCAAACCTCACTACCGCAGGGGAATAGAGAGAGGGTGAGGACATAAACTCACAGGTGCAGAGAGCTTTGTTTTTACCCAGCCTGAAATTTGAGTCTCTCTCTTCTGGCTACTTCCAATTGATTTGTAATTTTATCCCTGAAAATTCCCGTCTACACTTACCTGGTTCTGCTCCTTCTCCCTGGAGTCGTCTTTGGCTCCTTCCTTCCCTTGCTGCCTCTTCTGCCTGTTCGCTGCTCTGTGCTCCTGTGCCTGCCAGTTGTTGCTCCTCTCCTGCCCTCTTTTTAATCAGTGTCTGTGGGGCTTCCTCCTCCCACTTCTTCTTACTCTTTCTCTCTCCACCCCCTTTCCCCTCTGGATCTCTCCCTCCCCTCTCTCTTTGGCTGTTCTTAGAATCTTTGCTCCTCATTGACAGAGTTATCCTTCCCTCCACTTGCTTACACCTCTTCTCACCGGGCTCTCCCCTGAAGGAGACAGAGCCCTCCTCCTCCCACGCCTGCCCTCCCCTTGTCGTTGTCACCACAGGCTCTTGACGCAGCCCTCTCCCTCGGGGCTGGCCTGCCTGGCCACCTGCCTAGGTCTTTGCCTGCCCACTCCTCTGCTGCGCCCCACCAGGCGCCTTCAGGCTGCCGCCTTCCCAGGCACCAGCGGCAGTATTGGCACTGCCCAGGAGACCCCTCTTCCTCATCCTTTTCCTGTCATCAGAAAGAGAAGAGGGTGCCTGTTCACACAATCAGCCTTTCGGGAACACTGACTCTGTCCTCACCGGTGAGCTGTGTACCAACCATTATAGGAAAACAGGGTCTCCCAAATCACAACCAAACAGCACCCAGAATAAGCACCAGAGTTTAACACAAAAGGAGAAAGACTCAGACCTCTCCCCCAGGAGAGGACATTCCCCACTGCCCAAGGTCCTCTGCCCCTTCTTCCCTAGGAGAAGAGAGCACTGTCTACATGCCAGGCTAGCCCCAGTGGCTATGGGCTTCCTGTATTTTACCTGTTTCCAGTTCACTTAATTATCCCAATTTCCAATTCTACATTTTCTACATTTCTCATTGGAGGAAACTGAGGTTCAGAGAAATCAAGTAGCATAATCATGGTGACCCAGTTAGTAAACAGCAGAGTCAGGATTAAAAGTTTTGGTCAAAGCCAAAATTCACCTCTTTGCTCTTTGTGGATTCCCAACTGGAATTGAACAGATGGAAATAAAGTTGTTAAATGTCACAGGTGAGTGAATATAGAAAGGGTGAAGCTTCTCTCTCCTCACACCCCCCTCATCCTCCAACTCCTTTTTCCAACTGCCCACCTTAAGTACTTAGCCTTGGACCCAGTTGGAGTGTGACAAATGTGAGTGACAAAGGCTACTATGGGTGGACTGAAACCAGACAAAACTTTAACCAAGAGCCCACAGACTGAGAGCTGGAAGAAAACCTTGGAGATCATCTGGGACAGCCAGGGAAATTAAAGCCCAGAGAGTCAAGGCCACCTGACACTGTCACACAGGGCGGAATCCAGATCCAATCCTTCGTCCCTCACCATATCCTGAAAAATGCCTTCCCTGTATTGCACCATTCACAAACATTCCAGAATTTTTCAAAACTGTTTCTTTAGTGGGTAATATGTTTTATGAGTGAATAAGCATAAGATCAGCAAGAAGGGAAAGAATATGGAGCCAAATTTCCTGTGTCCAGGGAGGCAGCAGCCTTGAAAAAACAAACCCAGGATTTTTGATTCCTTAGCCAGAGGTCCCCCCACCCCTTTTCCTCTGCAGCATTAGGACAGACTCTGGGGCCAGCCTGTCTGGGTTTGGATCCCAGCTCTGCCGCTTACTATGTGTCTCAATTTCCTCAACTGTATAGTGAGGGATAATAATATCTGCCTTACAGGCTTGTCACAAGGACTAATGAGTTATTATATGTAAAGCACTGAGAACAGTGTCTGGCATGTAACAAGTACTGTGGATGTGATTGCAAAATACAATGATTTGAATGTACTTACATAAGGGGAAATTTTAGGTTGTATATATGTGACTAGAATAAAGTTTTTGTTGTTTTTTTAAAAAAAACCATAGGACTGTACAATACAAACAGTGAACTCTAATGGAAACCATGGACTATAGTTAGCAGTACAATTATAAAAATGTTCTTATATCAATTGTAATAAATGTACCACTCTAATGCAAGGTGGTAATATTAAGGTGTTAGTGGGAACTCTGTATTTTATGCATTATTTTTCTGTAAACCTACAACTTCTCTAATAAAAAAAATAAAAAATAAACACAATACAATGTACTACAATACAATGCAATACTTAGTTCTTCCTGCTTATACTTATCACAACTGGACCACAGTCCTGGAACAGAATTCAGTATGTGAACCCAATAGAGAGGTCTGGTGATATACAGTTTCTTCTCTCAAACAAAGATCGCCCCCAGACCATGGCTTTGTCCCTGCATCCCAGATATTCTGCAAAAGCAAAGGCCTCCAAGCCAGGAGATGGCCAATTAGACCCATAAACTCTCAGCTGGGGGATGGCCTGAGAATGAGGAGGGTTTTGTGGGATATTAATTCCTAGATCATTTGGCTTCCAATGGGAGAAACTGTCTGGGATAAAGTAGAATGTCCTTTTTCTCTGAATGTCCAGAAGTGAAGACTTGCCTACATGTGGACACACCCAGGATCCTGGTGAGTACAGGGCACAGACAGTAAATGCTCCCATCCTGCTTGGCAGGTAATGAAATGAAGCAGTGAAGAAGCTGATGGGTTCCTCCAAGTAATCCAGGAAGTCCAAGTCAGGGCTGGGGAGAAGCTGAGGTCTCTGTCTCTGGATCCATTTTGTGGTCACTGGATCATCCCAGTTCAGCAAAGTCCAGCAGCTCTCCAGCCAAGCGTTCACCTTAGGATGGCATCTGGGACAGTGTGTGTGTTGGTGAACCCAAAGCTAGGCTGCTTAATCAGGGCCCTTAATGGTCTGTTTGTTCCTCACCCGGTTTCCTCCCAGACCCAACTGAGGACTCTGACAAAAGTAAGGAAATTGTCTTTGGGGTGGTGGATCCAAGAGCTCATTCTGGCTGTCACCCCATATCCAGAAAGGAAGCCATGGGCAGATACCCAATGCCCCAGCAGGACTAGGGGTGGGAGCTGAGGTCCTGCCACACCCTCCCCTTCATTTTCACATTCAGCATGAGAATGGTCCTAGAAAGGGGTATCAAGGTCTATGTTCCACACCCTTTAAAAAGTGGAGAACTTGAAGAAGATTTAGAGAGGAAGCCAACATCTATCTGGCCAAAGAATTGGTAAGTAATGCCCGTAAGAAAAGACTGTAGAAGTGGAATCAAAATCAACTTTATTCAACATTTACTACGAGTCAGGCATCATGCTAGGCACATTTCACATTCCTCTACTTGCAGATGAAAAGACAGCAGGATGGCCTTCTAAAGATCATCTGAACTAACAATCAGGAACCAACAAGGACTCTTTGGCCACACCCATGGGCTCAGCCTATGCTACATGCCGTGGGAAACTAGGGCCATTCCCTGCCCTTAAGAAGCTGACATTCTAGTTGCAGAAAAGAGCTGTTTAAACAAAACAAATAGGAAAAATGGCAATATTCTATATACATTTGTCCTCAATGTATAATGACATAATAAAGTGTTAAATTATGTGAGACAGAAAAAAAAAAAAAACCATTTGGCGAGCACATCATATGGAGGGATCTCTTTATTGTGCTGTAATGAAGAGGAAAGGGAAATGAACATTTATTGAAGTCCTTCTATGTACCAGGCATTTTCACCTCACAACACTGCAAGATAGGTACTATATTATTATTTTCATTTTACAGAAAAGAAAACTCAAATTCAGAGTTGCTTAGTAACTTGCCTAAGATTACTCAGTAAGTGGAAGAAATGTCTGTCTGATGTCAGAGGTCGGGTGCTTTCTCCCCACAGCTGCAGATGAAATTTTCATGAAAGCCATTGACCTTGGCAGAGAGGAGGGCACAGGGCCCTCCCGGTGGGAGCCAACAGAACTTCCCTCTGCAGATGGCACAAGAAGAATGGGCTCCGGAATCCTAGCAGGAGAGAATGTGTTTGGCCATGACTGTGAAAATGGTCTGCACTGTGTGCGTTGTTCAGGAAGAGGCACAATCACCTTCTCTACCAGTCTTTTAAAGGTGACATCTTGAAAATTGCTTCTTTTTCGCTCCACTCTAGACACAAGCAAGGAGGGTGGGGTGGATTAGGAGACCTTTCGTTGTCTTCTCTACCCAATGAATCTTTGACTCTACAAGCTTCCTTCCCAAGACACTGTGGTCCAGATGTTTAAAGAGCTGCCCCCCTTAGAGCCTACATAATACATGCAAATAAGCTGTTAGCATCTAATTGCAAAAGCAATATGTCCCTTGTGCCTCGTTGGAGGGCATAAATGGGTAATTGGAGCCATGGTTAGTGGGCTGAGGTCACACTTTTCTGGTAGAGAGGCAGACACTGCAGGCATAAGCTGTCCCCTTTAAGTCTTTGCTTTCCAGATAGTGGCTAAAAAGGGCAAGAACACCCTTTTCCATGGAATAGAAAGCAAAAGAAACAGATTTCTTGCCCCTGGTGATCTGGGCCATGAAGCTAGTCTCGTCCCATCTCAAGTTTTAATCCCAAAGACAAGGGCAAAATCACACCCATACCTCTTCTCAGGGTTTAGGATGGTGGGGTTCTCTGGGATCTCAGGCTTAAGAATTCTTTTGTGAGGACCTTGAGCCAGTGCACCTCTGAGGACAGGAGAAGAGGAAGAGGAATCTGGTAACAGCCAAGACGGATCCTCTCCCACTTAAGTCAGGGCACCTGAGGGCAATAGCTGGGCACATCCTTGCTTGAGTTCTCAGAGTCCCAGTTCCAGGGATTTCATTTATGACACAAAATTGGTTCCTTTTCTTGGGAGCTCTTGGGATGGCATTTGCTCTCAAGATCCAGCAGAAAGTCTCTGAAAGCAAGAAAACTAGAGTATGATGATATTTTGCTCAGACTATAAGCGAGGTTTACAGTTTGCTGTGTACGTGGAACACATGCGTTTCTCCTCTAGCAAATCTGCATGCTTGATCTATTCCCACCCACCCATCACACACTAAGAAAGTGCTTCCTTTTCCATTATCTTGAAAGGTGTTTTTAGTCAGGTCCAAGGTATGGTAGTAGGTGGTCTACGGGCAGAATCATAAGATAAATGGCCAAGAAACTTTCTTCCAAATGTGCCCTCAGAAAGTCGCTCCAATATAGACGCGCTTCCTTGCATGTAAAATAGTTACAATATGCTGTGCCTGTCTTGAGAATTTAGTCAATGGTGCCCAAAACCTAATTCAAGAACAGCTTTCCCATCTCTTCCCAAGTTAGTGCCTACATTCAACTTTAGCTCCTGAGGTCAAGTTATTACAAGGAATTAGAGCCACTAAGAGAGAAAGTCTTTGCCCTGATTTTCAAAAGGTTAGTCCAGCGTTCCGTCTGCTAAATAATGTGGAATGCACAGGAGTTGGTGCAAGTAACCAGGTGGTAAAGAGCGCTTGGGTTCAGATTTTGGTTCCACCATTTGGCAACTGAGTGACCTTCTTTTGTCTCATCCATCTCACTCTTAAAATGTGGTTATAAGTACCAAACTTATAAGCTGTTATGAAGATTGAATGAGATATATATATAGATGATGCTTGTCCTGTAGTGAGTGCTAAATGCATATGCTCTCTCATATATACATGCATATCATATATACAGATAGATATAGATGTAGACATACATAATATATAAGCATACAATGAATCCACAGCTGTTCTGAAAATCAAAATCAAATTATAGATGGGAGAGTACTTTGAAAAGAGATAAAAGACAATTGGAACATGGTGTTCTCATTACAATAGCTTTAACTATTAAGGCCACCTCCATTGCCTCCTTTGAGCAAGGCCACTGGATGTGGCCACACGGGTTGTGTGCTGCACACATGCAGCGGCACCATTCACATATAACCTTCCCTTCGTACCTGAGAGCAAATGGTAACTGCTTTTCCAGGACCTGAGCTGAACCTGCACTTCCCTCACAGTTCTCCTTTTCTCAGAGTCTGAGGAACTGCACCTGCTCGGTAGAGTCATTCACTCATTAATCATTAATTCAGCAATGGTAAACTGAGGACCTACAACTGCAAGGACTGGGCATACAAAAACAAATCAAAGTCCTGCCCTAATGCTCCCCATAGCTGGGGAGGGAGCCCTGTGCACCAATAATTAGAATGCAATGTAATTATGTAAAGTGGGGCCGATGTACAAAGCGGTACAAGAGCTAACGGTGCTAGCAGCTTTCCTTCTAAGTGGTAGTGGGAGGAAGGAGGTGATTAGCGGCAGCAAAAAGTGAGAAAATCTAACTTCCTTAAAAAATAAATGTCCCCATAAGCACCATAATAAGAAAGAGTCAAGGTGTCTCTTTAATGGGGTTCAGTCAGAGAAAGCCAGTGGAATAGTTTCTTATGGCAAAAAGTCTGGTCCACCCTGCTGACAACCTCTGATTGGCACCTCTAGCAGGAGGAATGTTCAGAAATACCTCCCCCAACACCAGACCCAACCCAAAGCCAGCTTTGGAGGATTGGAAGGGAAGGAGAAGGGACAGGAGCCTATCACTTAAAGCCCACATCCAAGGAATTTCAAATGTTCAGTTTTTAACATTTGAACACGAAGACTCAGTTCTCAGACGATAGACCAAAGTCAACCAGCTCTGGACAGATGGCCTCTCTTTGCATCTGCATGACATCTTTGAGAAAGGTCATAACTCAGAGTCAGAAGTTGGACCTGAGGTGGAATCCCAACCCTGTCCCTTACTAGTTGTGTGATCTTGGGCAAGTCACAGATCCCCAACTTCCCTGTCTCTAAGGGATCATGATAACACCGGCTTCACAAGTTTGTTCTTCGGAGTCTACACACCTTAACTATTATTACATGCTACGGGGTGGAGGAGCGAGCTCAGGCTGTGGGGAAGAGGAGAGCAGCAGAGGTACAGAGCTCCCTTCCACTTCCAAATGGGGGCCTGGCATACCTCCAGGGCTGCCTGCCCACCATCCTTTAAGGAGCCTCTGCAACCTGTTATAAAACGTGATCTTGCCCTGAGAGCATTGTGCTCCGGAGCTGGCAGGTTGGACCCTTCCCTGGCTCCAAAGCCTTAATTTGTAAAGAAGGAATTCTGAGGCTATCAAAAAGGAAGTCAAATTGTTTTCGGAAAACAATAGCAAAGTAACTACAAGTCCTTAGCCTCCTCCCTAGGGCTTGAAATCAAGCTTGTCAGAGTAGCTAAAAGGACTGGCAACACTGTTTACTTAAAGGCTTCTGGACAGGACCCATAAATTAATTCCTGTGCACGACTTTCTGGAATGAGAGGAGGTGAGTCATGGAAGTGGGAGAACGTTTGAGAGTGGAGAAGAGAGCTCTGTTTTCTCAGCGCACAGCCGAGTCCCCGATGCTGGCCTGCCTTTTCTGGCCCTCCAGGTGCAGAGTTTCATTTGGATACAAATGTGTGCCCAGTGGACATCTGTCCTCTGAGATGGCTCTAAATGATTTTCTTCTCAAAGCAGAATACCAAAAACCCTGTTCCCTGTCCTCTCTCTGATGGCACCTGGGAAGTCAAATGCTTCTGGGACAGGGTATTCTAGAAATCCCTCTCTGGACAGAAATGTCCTTAGTGACAAGAGCAGACCATAACCCGGATCAAGTGGTCATGACTTCTTAGAGAGTTGGCTCAGTGCCACACAGATTCAAGGAATCACAGCGAAGAGAACACTGACCGGCGTTTGGGCAGGCGTTGGAGAGAACTTAAAGATCAACTGGACCAGATGAGGACACTGAGGCCCAGAGTGGGGAAGTGACCTGTCCAAGGGCAGGAGCAGAGCCACTCTCAAAGAATCGAGGAAACCTGGAGATTTCACTTAGGGCCTATCGGGCCAAATCCGCTGATGAACGATCAATCTTCCAGTCTCTGCTAGGGCACTTAGCTGAAAGTCCCTGGAGCTTAACTTACTAAAAACTAGAGAAAGGACCTTGTTTACAAACCTCTCTAGGTTCTGGAACAACCTGTCTCTAAGAGCTAGAGATGAATCTAGACCCCAAAGAGTTTTTTTTTTTTTTTTTTAATTATTTAGGTATATCATTCATGCATGAACATACATAAAACAATAAGTGTATAGTAAAAGTTGTGAACTTACAAAACAAACATGCATATCATCACACAGGGCTCCCACACTTCACCCACCACCAGCACCTTGCATTGTTGTGAAACATTTGTTGCAAAGTAGGAAAGAGCATCATCAGAATATCACTACTAACTATAGCCCATATCTTACATCTGTGGTGTATTTTTCAGAGGAGAGGCAAAACTTCAGCTCTTGAGCTGTTTTTAAACATATTTGGCCAAATCATGACAATTTTTTGAGCTTGATGATTTGGGAGTTTAAGCCAAAGAATCTTAATGTGACATGTATGGACAGAGGTCCATGTGGACTTCATGGGGCCCAGAAACCCTTGCAAAATTTTAGAGAAACCATAATGTTGATCTGCTTCACAAAGCGTTTGACCACTTTAGATCTAGGAGGTCAAGAAAGGAAACTTTCCATCAAGCTCCAAATTATCAAAACAGCCACCAAATCTACCTGACCCCTGCAACAGAGGCCAGTATGTTCTATCCCTTCCCTGAGAAGCCTCTTATCAAGCAAATGGAAACCTGTCCCACAGACATGAGGCAAGCTTCTCAGCTCAGAGTCTTCATGGGTCAAATACGGAAAAGCCCTCATAGATAAGCTTGTCCATCCCTTCCTTTAGACTTCCCTAGACCCATACAGCTGGCCAAGACCAACACCCAGGTCTCATCACACCCTACCCAGTGTGCTTTCCACCACGTCTTAATGCTTCCAAGTATTTAGTAAATAAAGCATCTTCTCTATGGCCTTGAAACTGTCCCAGACGCTAGGAGAGCTTCAGGATCACAGGCCCCAGCCTGACCTCAGTGAATTTATAAATGGACTGGTTAAATGAGGTACACATACAAAACAAAGAATTCTTTCCTTAAAGCATCTCCCGACAATTGGGGAAAGGTCAGTGAGACTCAGGAGGAGTGTTGGGGAAGACATAAACCACTAGCATAATTGCACAGTCTCTGGGCAACTCCAGCCAGCTCTACCAATGGGAAATAGTACTCTTTCAATAAGGATTGGATGCCAATCTCAAAGTCCCTCCAGTCTTGAAAATCCTTCAACTCCGTGCTAGAGTTAACTGATAAAGCATAAGCCCAAAGATTTGTCCACAAGTTTACAATCTATTACAAACTAATAGGGACTGTTGAAATCATCAGTGAATAAAGGGGAAGCAAGCAGGACTCCAAACTGAAAATAGTGTGCTAAAAGCTCCAATGTAAATTGGAGGTATAAAATCTGGAGTACATTTTCCCACAGAAATAATGCTGTAAAGGCTAGTTAGTTCCCAAGCTAGCCCCCAAGAGCTTATTTAAAGCCTAATGCTGCTTAACTATGGTGCTGAGAGTACCAAAGTCTCTAACAGCCCAGTTACTGTTGTCTCTAGATGGGAAATAATGCCAAGTTCTGTCTGGGGCTCCTGGAATACAGCTCCCTCTCCAGAGTTTCAGATTCAAGGGTCTCCACCCCACACGTGCACTGAGGATGCCCTCTTCCTGCCTCCATCCCTTCATGGGGAGGTAAACTGCATTTATTGGTCCCCGAACTTTCTTCATGCAAGGACTGGCCCCTTCAGCCATGCCCCTTTCATAAACTAATCTCCGAGCCCAGCCACAAGCAGAGCTTTGGAACACTATGTTTTCCTAATTATCAAAGTAAGAGTGTGTTGTTGTAAAACTTTTAGGTAATACAGACAGGCATAAATCACCCATAACTATTGTTAACCTATTAAATCACACTCTCCCACCACATTTTTACCCTTATCAATTTTTTTTTTTACAAAATTGCAAGTATGTTATAAACACTTTTGTAATCTGCTTCTTTTCAATTAATACATCAGGAACATTTTCTATGTCAATGGACATACATCTTTTTCACATTTTTAATGAGTATCAGTGTGTAGTGAGAGGAAATGGCACCCACAGGCACTGTAATGTATTTGTGCCCTTTCTTTGCACATGGATGCTACCACTGCACTAGAATTCACAGACACAAGCATCTCTGTGGTGCCTCCTAGACTGAGGCCAGGGGATATGTCACCACCACCCTTTGCTATGTCCTTGCTAAGCCCTTGGGAATTTTGGCCAATCTGTGGATTGGCCAAAATTCATTTAATGCCCTGTTATTGGGCATTTTAATTTGTTGCCATTGAAATATCACCTTGATGAAGGTAAGTGGTGTCCTTTTAATTACTAAAGCAAAGCGATTTGGTGCTGATGCATTCCTCCCTCTGCCACAAATAAGTGACTCCATGTGATTCTGAGCCCTCATTTCAGAGCCTTGCTAACAGCTCGTGGGAAAAAGCAGAATTTCTGAACAAAGCAATTTGAAACAAAACAAAACAACACTAGTGTGCCCACCCCCTCATTCAACCAACCCCTTCCCCACCACACAGATAACACACAAAAGGAAATGTGCTGGGTGAGTGGTGAAACCCTGGGGGAGATAAGACCGACCTTGACAGACCCTGAGAAAATTCTTTCACAAATCTTGGGAGAAGATTTCTATGTGTAAACAGTGGTGGAAGCGTAGATCCTGAACAGCCAAACCAAACTCTGTAAAGGCCCCCCCCCTCCCTCCCACCCCCCATCGAGCTCCTGCCCTCAGAAGAGCTATCCCCATGCCTCCTGCCGCCATTCTTGCCCAGGTATCTGTCAGCTCCTACGCATCCCTGGGATTGCGGTCCCGGCTCTGCCTGTGGAGGTGACCATGTGTGAGAGGCAAAAGCTCATGGGGAGTGAAACACTAGTGGGTGAGGTCAACCACCCTGACCACTACCCTGAGGTAATGCACAGGGTGTGTTAGAGCTAATGGCTGGCCCACTTAGAGCTAACCCATTTATTTATTCATCTGTCCGTCCATCCATCCATCCATCCATCCATCCATCCATCCATCCATCCATCCACCCATCCACTTAAAAAATACACTGAGTTTGGTACAGTGCAGGGAACTCGATACACAAGTGACTCAGGCATGGTCTCTGCATTAAAGGGTGTGTCATAAAGTATATTGGTGCTCCTGGGCCCGTCTAGGAGCCAACTGAGTAATGCCACGAGCTGAGAGTCATATGGATATGGAGAACTAGTTAGAACAAAAACGTTGCCTTGATTTCAATTGCCAAGTCGACAAGGACATTGTAATATATGTGGGGCCTATCTGGACTGAGGAGGCTGGGTCGTGCATGCTGGAAAGGGCTGGCAAGGACTGGAAAAGGGATCAGGGTGGAGCTCTGATCTCAGAGGAACATAGAATGGAAACCAGGAACCACACACAAGGGTGCAGAGAGGGAGCTCCCATTCACCTCCAGGTCTGGCTCATTGACTGTGGGCCTGCATAATCGTGCTGGGGGAAGCCCAGGTGAACAGGTGGGAAACTTGACAGAAGTCTGCAAACAGATAGCTTGTGGAGTTCTAGGCCCTCCCCTAAGTGCTTCACACACATCAGCTCATTTAATCTTCATAATAACTCTGTGAGATGGGCTTTATTATCCCCACAGACCCACAGCTGGTAAGTGGGAGAGCTGGGATTTGAGTCCAGGCCATCTGCTTGAATGCCTGGGCATGTAACTACAGCATAAACAGCATGACAACGTGAGACGTGCTAGAGTAGAACGAAGGTGAGAATGCTATGGGAGCCAAGAAAGGAGCAAGTAACCAAAGTGCCAGGAACGAAAGTCTCCACAGAGGAGATGGCATCCGTAGCAGGCTTGAAGAGTGAATGGAAGTTCTCCAGACAGAGAAATGGGGGAAGCACATTCAAGGCAGCATGGCACGATGTGGGCAAAGGCCTGAGGTGTGAAAGGGAAATAGCATTTTCCAGGCCTGAAGAATACTTCTATATAACTGGACCACATGGGGTCGGATGTAGCTCAACTGGTTGGGCGTCCGTCTCCCATATTGAGAGACCCGGGTTCGATTCCCGGACCTCCCGGTAAAAAAAAATAAAAAAAAATAAAAAAATAAAAAAATAAAAAAAAAAAAAAAAAAATAACTGGACCACAGGGTCCGTGTGAGGTTTATTTGCAAAGAAATCGGTCTGAGGCCAGACTGTTCAGGCTTTGTGAACCACATTAGTCTATTCTGCAGGCATCAGGGAGCTAGTGAAGGGGATGAGTCGGGGCTTTCCTCCAATGCTCAGAGACTCCCAGGATGATTTCTCAGTTTGTCTTTTGTCCTGGATCACACCCAGTATAAAATCAAACTTCTCCTTTGTCCACCTGCTCCTTGCTTTAATTCCCCCAGCAACTGCAGGTAGAGCTCAGGGCTGGGTAATTTCAAACCTACCGACTTGTCCTACAACAGAGTTGCTGAGGTGGACACGCCAGCATGGGACCACCTCAGAATCCTGGCTCCTCTCTGCCCTGGGAACCCGAAATCCAACAGCATTCAAATGGACAGTGACAAAGGGCTTATTTTCCTTAAATTCTTTGGAAAAAGCTCTAAGAAAAAGTCCCTCAAGTGGAAGGCACCCTTGGACTTCATAACAGGAGAGTGTATAGACAATGGAACTTGATACCCCCAACCACAGGTCTTCTCCAATCCACAAGTCTATTCTCCTTCTCTCCAGGACACACCTGCAGCCTTACCAAGCATTATAAGTCTTTAAAATCACAAGCTGTGACTCTACATCCCAAACTTCCCTAGTTATGAGTAGAAAGTCTGTAGGTACAAGGGCTCTCAGGCCACCTGGTTCTTGGTATCTGGATTCGTTTCCTAGGGTTGCCGCAACAAAGTACTGGAAACTGGGTGGCTTAAAACAACAGTGTCACAGTCCTGGAGGCTAGAAGTTCAAAATAAAGGTGTCAGCAGGGCCACTTCTATTTGAAGGCTACAGGGAAGTACTTCCTTGCCTCTTTTAGCTTCTGGAGTTTGCCTACATTCCTTGGTGCTCCTTGTTGACGTGTCTTCTTCCTTGTTTCCATCTTCAAGTATTGTTCTCCCCTTCTTCTGAAGATACCAGTTGTCTTAGTTTGCTACAGGGCTACCAATGCAAAGTACCAGAAATGAGTTGACTTTTATAATGGGGATTTTATCTAGGGTAAAAGCTTACAGTTCCAAGGCCATGAAATGTCCAAATCAAAGCACCATCAGAAATGCTTTCTCACCAAAGTCAGCTACTGGTGATCCTGGTTGTCCTGCCACAGGGCAAAGATGGTGGCCCATCTCTGCTGAGGTCCCTGCCTTCCACTCCAGAATCTCTCCTGGAGCTCAGCTGTGGGCAACCAGACACAGTGCTTGTCTCTTTCTGGGCCTCCTCTCTCAGTCTCGGCTGCTGTGCTTCCTGAGTTCAGCTGTGGGCTATCAGGCATATGGCTCATGTCTTCAACTTTGGACTGGTCCGTGGGCCCAGCTTCTTGGGGGCTTCAAGCTTAAACTTTGGCTGCTAGCGATCCTCGAGTCCTCTCTCACATGGCAGGATCAAAAATGGCTGCTTTTCTCTCTGTGTCTCTGTTTCTATAGGGCCCAGCAAGAGGGCAGAGACTCAACCTGAGTCATGCCTCACTGACATAGTCCAATCAAAAGTCCAATCAAAAGTGATCTACTCAAGTGATCTAATCAAGGTCACCTCACAGAATCTAATCAAAGGGTCTCACACCCACAACAATAGATTAGTTCAAAAACATAATCTCTTTCTGGGATTCACCAAATTCAAACTGCTCAAGAATACCTCCTCCAGTATGACTTCATCTTAATTTAACTAATTCCAACTACAATGACCTGATTTCCAAATAAGGTCACACGTGGAGGTGTATCCTTTTGGAGGACACGATTCAATCAGGAACGGTATCCGGCATGACCGTTGGGAAGGAGACCACTGGAAGCTCTGCAGCCTCCAGGGCAAAGTGGTGCTGCCACAGGAAGAATCCAACAACAAGCCCCGAAGCCCGAACCAGCCATGTCACAAAGAACCTGAGAACCTGAACTCGCTCCCATGCAAGCTCTGTCATTTGGTACAACTCTTGTCCAACTCTGGGCAAGTCTCGTAACCTCTCCAAGCCTTAATGTCCTCATTTGTTTAAAAAAAAAAAAGGTATCCTTTTTTTGGTAAAAAAGCTACTCTGCCTCTAATGAATCCATCGCAACATTGTAAAGGACTGAGGCGTTCCAAACTGCAAAGTGCCACGCAAGTGATTTGACTATCAATCCAGTCCCTGCTCTCCACGCTGTGGGGAATGCTCTTCCTATGAGTGCAACCTATTCAGGCTTGTCAGTGGCATGTCAACAACCAGAAACAGCTTAGCACAGAGCCATGCCGGTGGTTCTGGGGCAGGGCAAGCCAAGTGAAGGGAGGGTCAGCTTCTGTGCAAGCCTGGATGGGGCTGGGCAGGGTCTCCCACTGCTCTTATCCTCAGGCACCTTCATGTGCCATCCTCCTCCCAACCCAGTCTCCACCTGAGACCCAGGTAACGGAGTAGGACAATGGAGCAGCTCTGGGTCTGGAAACCCTTGGCACAGACCTTCCCCAGGGTGGACAGGAGAGCCTTATAAAATGTTTGCTCATGTTTTACTTTTAGTAAAGCAATGAGGCAGGAAAGTTGAAAGCTGGAGTTTGGCTCTCTCCGATTGGTCAGTAAATACCACAAAGAGGTGTTTGACCTGAGTGGTCGGGAGAAGCAAGGAATATGGAGGCTGGAGGAAAGAGGAACACGAGCATAGCATCTTGGTATTTGAAAGGCTGGCGAGAAGGGGAAGATTTGGTTTATTCTGGACAGTTCACAAAGGATGGAGCCAGGATCCACCGTAGCAATGAGGAGGAGGTGGAGGAAGAAGGCTAATGTTACTGACTATTGTCAGGCACAGTTCTAAGTGCTTCACAAGTATTATGACATTTAATCCTCACAATAATTCCATGAGGCGGTGACCATTATCCTCTGCTTTACAGGTGAGGAAACTGAAGCATAGAGGTTAAACAACTTGTCCAAGTGATTGAGCCAGGCTCCAAACCCAAGCATTCTGGTTCCAGAGTTCTACAAATGTTTTTTGGCCTAATTGAGCTTACCAATTTTTTAGAAGGGAGGCTCTGTTTTTGGAAAGTATTTAAGTCGAGGATAGGGGACCTTTTTTGAAGGATGTTGGCTCAGTAAACGTTCCTGGGACAAAAAGTATCAGAAACCAGCTCTACTTTAAGCCAGAGAAGGAGGAGGAAGCTGAGAAGGAGGAAGGGGGTATTTACTGGAAGAATGTTGAAGATGGGATGCAGAATTTTAAAAAACCGCTAAGAGGAAGATTCTAGAAAGACTCAGAATAAGGACTGCCCTGGGGATCCAGAGAGCAGGACCTGCTAGAGCATTTCGTCAGGGCACAATTACCCAAACGAATCAGCTCTAACAGATTTCTGTCTTTTTGCCATTCTGCCCAAGATTCAAAATCTAGGGAAAGAATATCCCATTGTCCTAGCCTGGGGAAGGATTGACGTTTAAAATTCCCAGTATTTATGGTGTGCTTTTCTAAGCACTATCTATAAACATATTTTCTCCTCACAATAACACTATGAGGCAGGTCTGTGATAATCAAGAAACCAGAGACACAGAGTAGGAGTTATCTGCCCAAGTTTGCATAGATGGTCTAGCGGCAAAGCTGGGATTTGGACAAGGCAACGTGGTGCCACCATGCTATACGTCCTCTAATATCCACAGGAAAAGGGTAGGTTCCCCACAGAAAAACCGGAGTATTAACGAAGGGGAATGGATGCTGAGAGAAAAAAAACTCAGTGCTTGGTCCTGTGAGAGGGGAAGGGAAAACTCCTGAGGTGCCTTTTCTGCTCAAGAATTCCACATTCAAGTTTCCACCCTTACTCTTTGGCCATTGCAAGGGGAAGGTGAAAGAAAGCAAGGCACAAAAGACAATTGAAAAACTGAAAATATTGCCAAAAGGACTGGACACGATGCAGATATGAAGAGAATTAAAAGTTTCTGAACAGGAAAGACCCAAAGGATGAAATTCTGAGAGAAAAGGCCAAGAGTATAAAGGATGACTTAAAGACAACAAAGGGAGGATTCCAAAGACGGAAGAACGATAAGAAACTGAAACTAATGGGAGAAAAGCAGAGGGGCCGATTTCTCGCCAATGCTGAAAACCTGATGTGCAGCCCTAAGTATTACCAGAGGCCGCTTTCCTTTGTGGCCAGGGCAAGCATTTGGAGCCAGGCTGCCTCCAGCACCGCCAGTTAGTTGTGGCACCTTGGAAAATGTCCATGATCTTTCTGAGCCTCAGTTTACTTATCTGTGAAATTTTAATAATCTCTATCTCAGAGGATTATGGAGAGGATAAAATGTGTGAGAAGCCTTAAGCAGAGTGCCTGGGGCCTATGTCAGCTACTTGCTAAATGTAGCTGCTACACACCCAGCAGGGTCTTGGCACAGGCACACAGGGGTACCCCAGTGGCTGGGTGCCTGGAGCAAGCCCCCCTTGGGGAATCGTAAGCAGTGATCTGGTTCCTTCCTGAAGGGAGTTCTGGAAAAACAGCACTGCCCGCGGATGGAGGCAGGCATGGAGGAGCCCTGAGCAGATGCTCAGGGTGAGGAGAGGGAAAACATCCTGGGAGTCTGAGAGTCTGGGCAGTGGAATGCCCAGACATGAAGTTCTGGGGGAAACTTAAAATATAGTTGTAAGAGCTCCTCTTTGTATAGCTCTCAGAAAATCCCTTTGAAGTCTCGGAGGAGGCAGGGACAGAGTCCCTCCCGGGCTGGCAGTCAGGAGCCCTGGCTTCTGTTCTCTCATGAACTATAACAAATATATACTACTAATACAAGGTGATAATAATCGGGTGGGTTTGGGGAAAATACACCAAATGTAACGGGCTATAGTTAGTAGTAATATTTTGACGATGCTCTTTCCTAGTTTGTAACAAATGTTTCACAACAATGCAAGGTGATAGTGGTGAGATGATGTGTGGGAGCCCTGTATGATGCTATGCATGTTTGTTTTGTAAGTTCACAACTTTTACTATGCATTTGTGGTTTACGTATGTTCATGTATGAATGATGTACTTCAATAACTTTTTTTTTTTTTTAAATAAGGGGCCCTGGGTTCTGGCATCTGCTGACACTCACTGAGCTCTGTGGCCTTAGGCAAGGCATTTAGAAAGGGCAACACCTTTCTCATCTGAAAAAAAAGTAGGGATAATGATATCCACTTCAAAGGTTCAGGTGAAGGTTGCATGAGGCAATGCCTGTCAAGTGCCTGCCACATAGTGGGTAAGGAATAAATAACTTCTCTCCCTCCTGCCCACTCTAGCTACTATCTGGAATGATCTCTCTACGACACCTCATCCTACCTTGATCTATTTCATTGCTGGCAAAAAAAAATTCTTTTTAGCCTTTAAGGTCAAGCTCAAATACTACTACCTCAAGGAATTGTTCCTGGAAATTCCCTCAGCACATGACTTGTTCTCTTCTGCACTTATTTCCCGCTGCCTCGTGTTGTAATTAGTTCTGGAAGGCAGAAGGAGTGTCTTGTTCTCCTTGGTATTACCCACTGCCTAAGCTACATCACCTGTTTTTGTTTTTTTTAGTACTCTATTTTTGTGGGGGCATGAGGCAACACCCTGTCCCCTGAATGCATATCCCCCGTCTGGAGCAATTTCTAGTCCCTCCACTTTTGCCTCACTCAGTGCTCCCCAAGAGAAGAGGAACTAGGGAACAGGCCTGGGCAAGCAGGGCCGACTTCTCCAGCAGTGACTAGCGCTCACAGTACTTCTGGGGGCCCACCGAGATGTTTTAATTTCTTTAAAGAAAAAAAAAATTAACTGCAAGGTCAAAGACAACGTTTTAGTACGTAATATTAATAAGTTTGTCTTTAGGCCAATGCATGTATCACTTTTCATATTTTTTATAGAGGAAGGGGCCCAGGAAGGCAAAAGCGTCTACAGCATGCAAGAGCCATGATGCAGCCCTGTGGGCCTGGGTAGCTCGGCCTCTCCCACCCACCGCCGCCCCTGGGGGCCTCCTGCTGCAGGAAGCAGGCCTTTTGCCCTGCTCCAGGCTCAGTGTTTGACGGGCAGGCCTATCTCTGGGCCTGCAGGAACAGGGAAGAAAAGCCCACAGTTGCTCACACCCTACGCCAAGTCTTCTAAATTAGTCTCATCAGTAAGAAAGGTGATCAATTGGCCTTCTACCGCCTGGCTGTGTCTCTGTCTCTCACTTTTTCCTAACTTGGGCAGGGAATGGAGATGTCATTTACTGGACCCCCTAAAATCATTGTGTTGATTCTTTAACTGCCGTTAGGAGGTAGATATGATCTTTATTTGACAAAGACCCTGAAGAACAGAACGTTTGTGGAATTTGCTTGTGGTCAAGCAGGTAGCAGAAGGGTTTAGAACCTAGGTTTTTGGACTCCTTGTCAAAGCTTCTTTTCCCCACTACACTATGAAACAGGAGTTTAATAAATATGTGTTGAAATGAATCAAAATGTTTAGTGAGAGTGTATTTGCCAGGCAGCACAGAGCTTGGCTGACACTCTCCCCAAATTTTTGACTTGGTGATTATAACCTTCAGGTGAAACAGCTGACATTTTCCATTCCCTTAATAAACACTTCGTAAAACTCCAAATCCATTTTCCTACCTTGAAGAATCAACATCAGATAGTATTTATTTTGAAACCATCTTTTGCCATCTTTGCAAAAATGGAGTAGGGAAAATATCTTTTATTTCCTAGAGTACTTAGAATAAAAATATAATGGAGACACATAGAAATGTGAATAATCATGTTCTATTTCTATTTCTATTTTTATTTCTGTTTCTATTTCTATTCTGGGAGACTAATACTCAAGATTAGCCCTTTCTACTGTCTCGGGCCTGCAAACTTCCATACGAAGACCTGGACAGTTTAAGAGACTTTGGGGATGAAACTGAAGAATGGTTGTGTTTGGGCTGTAAGTCTGGGAAGACTCTTTCCTCTCAGGCAAAATAACAGTACATCACTGGTCATGTTTAGAATCCTCAGATACTTGCTTTAAAAAAAAAAAAAAAAAGGTTTTGGAGAGAAAAGAATCCCCACTCTCTTTGCCAGATGGAATTCCAAGATTCAGGGTGAAGTAGACTTCGCAGGAGGAGAGTCAGGATTTTCTGCATTGCATTTACATTCATTTTAACCTCACCTTGTTCCTATACATCCACCCCAACTAATGTTAAGCCTTGAATCACTGAAGTGCCTGCAACTTTTTAACAACAGAGATTAAGAGAAGGTATTGGGTGGGCAAGTTTATGTTTTCTACACTAGACTTATACACACAAAATATTCTAGAAAGTGATTTCACAAGTAAAAGTGAACTCACTGGCCAGCCTAGGTGAGCTCTCTTTGCTGTGAGTGCTCGAAGCTTTTCAGCCTCCCTCTCCCTCAGTTTGGCACATGTACTGAACTCCTCTTTGTCTTTCTTTTCTGTTAGGCTACCAGCCCCCTGAAGGCAGGGCCAGGCCTGGCTTATTCACAGCTTTGAGCATAGCGCCTGGTGTACAGGACAGAGGTCAAGGGCATGGGTTCCCGGCAAGACAGACCTGGATTTGAATTCTACTAAGCTACTTACAGATTGTGTGACTTAGAGGAAATGACTCTCTATGACTCAATTTTCTCATCTGTAAATAACAGTTCTTACTTCACAGAGCTATTGTGAAGATTAAATTAGCTCATGCGTGTAAACCTTTTAGCTTGGCCCCCACCACATTATAAGTGTTTAGTGAATATCTGCTACTACTATTATGTTAGACCCTAAATGAATACTCTGAGTAGAATTTTTTTTTTTTTAATGGATTTTATGATGGAGCCATTATGGGAGTGGGCTCAGGCAGGAAGAAAGCAAAAATCTTCTCCAGCAAGTGGGAGATGGCCTGATAGGCTTTGGGGGACTCCTCACCTGAGGCCACAGGGGCAAAGGAGCAGATCATAAGCAGTCTTAGAGGCACCAGCGCTTATGATGTCAGCCCCATTGCCCCACTCCCCTGTCCCAACCCCCAGGGAAGTGAGAACTCAGCTATGTCCAGAGCTTTGTTCCCAAGAAGAAACTGACTGTGGAGGAAGTATGCCTAGGTACCTCACCTGGCCCGGACATGCCGTCTGGAAGGCTATCAGCTCAGAACTCGCTCCAGCTTCCTCGGCTATTGTTCAGCACCCAGCACTCTCCTGATAACCCAGCTGTGGGAACCACTGGGCACAGGGTTTGGGCCTGTGCCGCCAACACTGGGAATGCTGGGAACGGTCTCTCCTTCAAATGAGACATGAGCTGCGTGTCTGTGGCTGGGGAGGGCTGGGAAGGAGGGAGGCGTAGAAGTGGGGACCAGTCTAAGGGCGCCCCAGTATTTAGCACACTGAACACACCCGGGAAAATGTGGTGAATTAAATAGCTTTGTAAAGCTAAGGAAAACGAATAATCTACTGAAATAAATGTGTCACTGCTGTGTTAAAGTACTTAACTGTCTCCACAAAACCAAACTCTCCCTGTTCTGAATATTTTCTAGTCCTTCCTAATTATAGCCAGTCCCATGAAACATTTAAGAAGACCTAGATCTCAATCATGAAACAAAAATATCTAAAACTCTGAATTTTAAAAAATTGTACGAGGTAGGTTGTTTTTTTTTTTTTAATATATTCTGTATCTATTGTTTGGTTATTGCTTTGGATATTTTGAACATTTTTTCCCTTTAATAATTACATCTTTACACTAGTATCTGAATTAGTATCTTTTAGACACTCTCCTTTTCATTACAATAACCTTTTTTTTTTTTTTTTTTAATTTTAGGAGGTACCGGGGATTGAACTGAGCTATACCCGCTTACCACTATAATCTTTTTTTATTATATAAACAATAGATGCTTATGATTTAAAAAAATGAAACAATACTTAAGCCATAAGGAAGAAAGTAAAAAGGGTGAAATTCCACCATCCTGAGATAATCACCATTGACATTCAGTGATTCTAGCTATATACTCTATATATCAATATCTAGGTCTAGCTGGATATATAGACACATATGTGACTTTTCATAAAAGCCATTAATTTTTTAAATTAAGAGCATGTTTTTTTTAAGTGCTGCACTCTAGATATTCCTGACCCAAGGATCCAGGAAATATGTTGGTACCTGATACGTATCTCAGCTTTATCTACCTCTACATAACTAGATATAAGAAAAGAGCTATAGATAGAGATGCATATAGCTAGCTATATATTTTAATATATAGTTATGTATTTTAATTTGACTTTCTGGTATAAATTCCTACATTATCAATCAATCATTATATATGCAAGATAAAGAAGAACATGACATGTTTGTTCTTTTTAAAAGTTCAATACTCTATTTGTACCTTGTAATCTTAAAATCTTAAAAGGTTATACGGCATGTGTCAGGAGATCTAACAATCAGACCCTAAACATAGGAGAGTGTTTAAAATTCAGAATCCTAAGATTGAACACAGCTAAAATTAAATCAGAACCCAAGACACAGTCAGAGACTGTTACTGCTGAATGGAACCTCAGGGGCCACCTGCGAGAGACGACGAGACGGGGCCCAGGGAGGTGAACAACTTGTCTAGAGACACAGTTGGTGGCTGAACTTATCCTAAAACCTTTTCTCCTGGATCATCATCCTACCTCTTTCTACCAGATTTTGTCTCCTATCACATGTAGTAGGAGAGCTGTTCGACATTTTTCCGAACCACATTTTCCCAGAGAGGACAATCATCTTTTTAATTCAGACATTTTCAGAAATTAAGTCAGAGGTGAAAATGGGAGAAGCAGGATCCCAGAGAATTCAGATCCCAATTATATCTAGGAAGATAAGGGCAGAAGGAATAATAATTATGATGATGCCCAAAGCAAGTAAAGTACATGTAGTATTTACTGTGGTCCAAATACAGTCCTACTACTTTATATTAATTTATGTAAATGCTACATGTGTATCATTAGCTTCTCACAACAGCCCAATGAAGAAGCTACTGTTATTATGCCTTCTTTCCAGAGGCAGAAACTGAGGCTTAGAAAAGTTGGTAACTTGCCCAGGATCATATAACTGCACATGCAGAGCCTGGATCATGAACCAGGCCAGCTCTGGGGCCCAGCCTCTGACCACCACCCTGTGTAGCCTCTCGCAGGCAAAGAAGCTGCAACATTGTGGTGTTGCTGAAGTTACCAGAGCGGAGTTAACTGAGCCCTTGTCTGACTCATGCCATATACCCTGGCGAGACTGCCACCTAGAAGCCAGGTAATGCCGAGGGCAATTCCTAGATAAGGGCAATTCCTAGGATCTCTCTCGGCCCACCCTGCTTGGTTCTGAGACTCCCGGCCAAAGCACCCATAAATGCTTTTGGACTTTTTTTGGTTTTGTTTGGTTTTGTATCTTTCTTTTCTTGTTTTGGTGGTTTATTGTGGACATTTTCAAACATATGCAAGAGGAGTCAGAATAATCCAATGAACCCCCATATATTCACCTCCTAGACTCAACAATTATCAACTAATATTAACCTCTCTGCTTTTTTAAAATATGATTTATTTCTTTTTGCACATCTTCTAAAACATCTTTTTGTAAGATTTATAGTGTATTTAATATATTAACATCATTGTGCATTTTATAATTTATAGACTAGTAAATATGCATTTGTCTGGCTCAAACACTGTCACAACAAGAGCTTGGCTATCCTGGTTTACAGACAGAACCCACATGCCATAACAGAAACCAAGTCAGAAGGTCTGGGTTCAGGTTCTGACTCCCCTGCTTACTAGCTCTTCTCTGAACCTCATTTTTCTCATCCATGAAATGGGGATGGAATACTATCTACCTCTCAGAATTACTGTGTCGTTCAGATGAGATCGTGGCCGTGAAGACTTTACAAACAGTGAGATGAGAGGCCACATAAAGGCGGGCAGGAAATCAGATCAGCAGAAGGTAGTATGTCTAGGGACCAATGCTGAAATCTAAGGTCAGGAAGGTCAGTCAGAGGGTCACTTGCAGAGTGAGAGAAAAGGCACAAAGTGGAGAATCATTGCTAATGGAAGTAGCCTAGGTGGACCTTAGAACTCTTACCCTTGGTCTCTCCCTGAGGTCAAGGGATGACTGAAGACTGAAGGCTGGAGGCTGGGCCTCGTTTTATCTTCTTATTCTCCCTTTTTGCAGCCTATTTGGATATCTTCTTCAGCTGACGTCCCCCCCAAAAAAACTTAGGTGAGGAGTTATTTTCTCCAACCCTGGCCCACTTGTTGAGCTATCCCCAGGTCCCCTGGCCAGACAAAGGGACTCGAGACAGCCTTCTCTGTTGTCAACACTGCTGGTTCTCTTGTTTAAATCACATTTACAATGTTTCCCAACTGTCCTCAGAGCACTCTACCTCATTTGGCTAGTGCCGCCCACCGCGCCGAAGGACACGGAAGAGGCAGCCCAGCCACCAACGGGAAATGAGATCACAATGGCACCAGGGCTGGTGTCCATGGGGGTGGACAGAACACTGTCCCCATCACACTGTCCTCCCTTAGTGGACGCCCAGCCCTGCCCACTGCTGCCCAGGACCTTCCTGGCCTCCTCAGGAGGACAAGTGCTCCCTTAATCTCAGTCCGCAAGTTCAAGAGCCCCCGGCCGGACTGACCTTTGAGAATGCTGACCTCTGTTCTAAGGGGCTCCCAGCGCCTACCTCTCATGGAGGAGACTGAGGGAGACAAATGCAATCTCTGTGAATAATAACAAGCAAGAGGAACAAATAAATACAGACAGGCCAGCTGCCACAGCACATGGAGGCCGAGGGTAATTGAACTTGTACACATTTTACAAGCCACTTGAAGAATATTTTTAAATTGGGATATTTTTGCCCCAGAGTCGCCCTGGGGACTTTGCCTGCCGCCTGAGAATGGCAACTTTCCAAAAAGACTTATGCCTTGGGGTTGCAAAGGGCACATACCTCTGTAAGTTTCCCCAGTGATTATGGGCTGCAGACACAGAAACGGCTGCAAGAAGACCCAGGGGCTTGCCCAGTTAAGTGGGTCCAGGGCTCAGGATGGCCTGCCCTGACCATGTTGGGGTATGGGATTTTTCTCCAGCCCCAGAAGCACGTACCTTCAAGTATGAAGGTTGTAGCTTGGGCTGTTTGATCCGTAGCCGTAATCACAGGTGTTATTATCTGCACGCGTACTCATTTGATGCGTATTTATATCTCAGCTCCTGAGAAATTATCAGGCTCAACCCAGACGTGACAGATGGAAAGACAGCCTTTTAGGACTTAAAGGAGTAGAAGCTGCTTGTGGCATGTGCCACAGTTTGAAAATGTATAATCCAAAAATACCATTGTCTTTATTATCTCCAGAAAATGCTTAGTAATTATACTTGGGACACAAGTTGCTTGACAACTCAGTAGCACATTTATTGAGCAACTACTATGTGGCAAATACAGTATTAGGTGCCACCTTATGGAGGGTTTACAAAGGTTAATAAGACACAGCCCATTACCTTCAAGGGATAAACTCATATACGAACTTGTCGTTTTAATACAGACAGAAAAAAAAAAAACACATAAAAGGAACTAATATAAAGAGCTCGTGACCACATGTGCATGGAGCAGGATTTGGGCAGTCAGAGGAGGCTTTGTAGAGGAAGTAGGCATTAAGGTCAGACAAGGGGGGTAGAAGGGGGAGTGGCCATAAAGACATTCCCAGCAGCAGGACCATATCTTGTAAGTAGCCGGGTGTCATGGGGGTACAGGCTCGGTGTAGGAGCGACGAGAGATGAGGCAGGAGAAGTTAGCAGAGCCCAAGTTGAGAAGGAATTTATATGGAGTGATGGGCTCAAGGGGTAGGTGCAAGGCTTTACTGTTCTCATTCCCTACCAGCTGCTCCCCGAAAGCCTAATAAGCACTGCATGCTTGCTTTGCGAATGCAGCTTCACAGCAGGGCTCTTTCCATCCTTCCAATCAGATTGCCACCCTTAAATCTCTCCAACCTAGAAAATTCTGGAATTGCCACTACTTACATGCCTTGCTGGGGACTTTTCTCCAGTATGTGACAGAGAGCTAGAGGAGGGATTTGATTTAGCCAATAAGTTTCTTCCTAGTAAACCACTGGTGGGAGCTTTTATAAATCTTTACCCTCAGTGCTGCCACTGGCTTTCAGGTGTTTTAATGTGAATTGGAAAAGGGGGCCCTTCTGCAAGATACTTTACTTCCAAGTGTCAGGAAAGTATTGTAATATATTGCTTTCATTAGAACAGGCACGTTTCTGCCATTTGCCAGAAAATTTCATAAATATACAAACCTATGATATTCAAAATGTCAATGGCACCCCCTTAGATGTGTCATTAAGTGTACAACCTGCACAACCATACATAGCAATCCTACTTCAAAGAGAGCCTCATCTCCTTTGTTAAAGAGGAAGCTGCTAGAGGCAGGCAGAGACCAAGTGTGGCGATGGGTGAGAAGGGAAGAAGGAAGGAACCGTGCCAGCTGGTCCTATAAAAAAAAAACACACACAAGTTCAAAGATTGCCCTTAGTTGCCTAAAGTTGCCAGGGCACCAAGAGGAGTTCTGAGGCTGGAGCCTGGTAACAAATATTCCTTACAGGCTTCTTCTCCCATCCCATCCCTACACTCACCCTCACCCAGGTTGCCCATTACTTTTTGGAAACATCCTTTTCTCCTTCAGATTTTGCTGAAATGTCACCTTCTCAGAGAGACATCTTGACCACCTTACTTAAAATTGCAAACCCCAGCAACCCTCCCCCCACCCACCTCCACTGCTTTACATGCCATCTGACATACCATGTGTTTAATCTACGTATATGCTCGTTACCTGTCTCTCTCCACTGGAATGTAAGCTCTACGATAGCAGGAGTTTGATCTGTCTCAACTCCACTGCTGTGTCTACAGCCCTGAGAGCAGTGCCTGGCACATCCCAGGGACTCAAATCATAGCTGAATGAATGAACCATCTTCCGTTTGGCTGCTATACCCTCCCTGTTTCTGAGGCCCACCTTCTTAGCTCTGTTGATTTGGGCAACTCTTGTTCTTCTGAGCAAGTATGAGTCAGTCAGGGGAAGAGGAGAGGCTGTGCCTGGCTCACACCATGTGATTTGCTCAAGATTTGAACTGTGCTGAGCCTACATCAGAGTTTCATTCCCTGGAGCAAAATACTGGGCTCTATTAAAACGTCTCTGGGAAGAGACAGTACAGCACATGAAAAGATGCTCAACACCATTCGCTGTTAGGGAAATACAAATCAGGACCACAGTGAGATACCACTTCACACCCACTAGGATGGCTATTACTTTAAAACATGGAAAATAACAAGTGTTGGTGAGGACGCAGAGAAACTGGAACCCTCATGCTTTGCTGGGAACATAAAATGGTGCAGTATGACACTTCCTCAGAAGAGTTAAATATAGAATTACCATTTGGGTCGGCAGTTCCAAGAATTGATACAGAAAGAAAATGAAAACAGGGACTCAAACAGACACTTGTATACCAATGTTCATACTAGCATCATTCACAAGAGCCAAAAGGTGAAAATAATCCAGGTACCTATCAGTAGATGAAGGGATAAACACAATGTGGTATTTACACACTCTGGGATATTATCTGGCTATAGAGAAGCCTTGGTGTTCTCAGACACGAGGCACGGGGATGAGCCTTAAAAACATTTTACTAAGTGAAATAAACAAGGCACGTAAGGACAAATACTGTGTGTTTCACTATATGAAATATCTAGAAATGGAAAATTTACCAAGACAGAAAGTAGATTAAAAGTTACCAGGGGATAGGGGGAGAGCTGTTGCTTGATGGATAGCCAGTATTTGTAAATATGGGAAAATTTTAAATAAAATTAATAAACAACAAAAAAAGCCAGAAAAAAAGAGATAGTAGGTTCAATTAAAGTCCTAATTCAATACATTTGGTGGATCGATTAAGAGTCCTTCCCCTAATAATAATATGACTTCACACTAGCTATTTATTGAGTGAGCATTACAATTCCCCATTTTACAGATGAGGAAACTGAAACTCAGAAAAGTTAAGGAGCATGCTCCAGGTCCCACAGGTAGAAGGTATTAGAGCCAGGATTCAACTCCAGAACCGTCGGACTCCGAAGCCGGGAGTCATCTGGCCGCGTAGCCGTGCCACCAACTGAAGAGTCTCAGTGGCTGGTTCACACCAAAAATGCTTATCTGAAGTGTCACGTGAGCCCTATTTCTCTCCCTCTGTTAAACACAATTCCAACGACAATCCTCTTCATCAAAGCAGATGGCACCCAACCTGGGGGAATTGCAAGCAGAGAAACCAAAACAACCTGTCACTGTTTAACCTGAACTTGAGAAAAAGATTGGACAGAATAAATTCCAGCCATTCAGATACTCCTTTGAGTCGATTTGTTTTTCTCTCTTCAGTGAAGTGCCTAAGCAGAGGGGGTGCTGCTGTAAGTTGCACCCTGATTCCTTGATGTGTATGCATTTGTTTAGGGTTTTAAAAGAACAGACTGATTTAGGGACAGGTGGGTCCAGAATAGGGAGTACTAGCCCTGGAGAAATGGTCCTGAATGGGGTGTTGTAGAGAGGCTTTGTCAGGAATAGCAATCAGGCACCTGAGCCAAATTCATTCATTCATTCATTCATTCATTCAAAAATGATGGCGTACCTACTATGTTTCAGGTTTAACCAGAGCACACACATACAAAAATATGCATTGTTAAGGACCAAATCCCACCCAAACCAAATTCTAGAATCAAGACTAAAATATTTGCAGGATCCTCAAAATGCCTGTTTATAAATAGGTTCACACCCACAGGACCAGGGGTTGAGTCCTGAACATACCTTTTGTGGGGAAGACAATTCAGTCCCCAACAGTCCCCTCTCATACATGTGGCAAGCAGTTCTGCAGCATTCTCTAATTATTTTGCCGTTTGTCCCTCAGCTGCCTGTCTTCTGTCCCCATGTTCTCCTTCCTACAAGGATCATGGCAGTGGGGCATGGCTTTGTAGCCTGAACCTTTAGGCAAGAAGGGTAATCTTCAGTTGGGTCAGAATTGAAAATGGGGCTGGAGCTTAAATCCTATAGGATCACCATTCCCCTTTGACTGAGGCCACATAGAGTTTATTTCTCTTACCATTCCATGCCGGTATTTTGCAGCCCAAATAGACCATGCACTGAGGTATAAAGATACAGGGATGAACACACTCCACCCCTGCTCTCAAGGAGCTAACAATTTAGCTGGGGAGAAACAGGGTAAACAGATGGTGACAATCCAAAGTGATGAGGGCTATAATGGAGCCCAAAGAAGATGGCTCATTGCCTGGGAGAGATGAAGGAAACTTCCAAGCTGGACATGAAGATGAAGAAGTTTTGAATGGAAGGTCTTTGTAGCAGTCTGCCATTGTTTATGAATTCCAAAAATAGTTATTAGATTATGTTTGTAAACTGGTCTGTCAGAGGTATCACTTTTAATTAATTATGATTAGGACTGTGGGCCACATCAGTAGGGTGTTGAGTCCCTGCCCCCTGGTGGGTGGGGACTCCCAGATAAAAGACATGGCAAAGGACAGAGGTGGAGTTTTGATGTTGAGTTTTGAGCTGGAGCCCGGGACATAAACACACAGGAGAAGAACACAGAAGAATAGAGACGGCTTCTTAGACACTTCAGAAGCCCTGGGGAGAGAGACAGAGCTGTTCGCCTGAGAGTCTACAGCTGGCCTTGTGGAGAAAACAGAGGAGCTGAGCGCAGAGAGAAATGTGGCCCAGGAAGCAAGGAACCCAGGAAGCCTGATCCCTGGCAGATGTCGGCAGCCATCTTGCTCCAACACTTGGCAACAGACTTTGGTGAGGGAAGTAACTTATGCTTTATGGCCTGGTAACTGTAAGCCTCTACCCCAAATAAATACCCTTTATGAGAACCAACTGATTTCTGGTATTTTGCATCAGCACCCTTTTGGCTGACTAATACAGTCTTTTAAGACTAACTGCCCTTAACAGCACAGTTCTGCCCAGACCTAGCAATCAGTTGCTGTTCCAGTAAGGAAAGGTTTCACCTCTCCTCTCTCTCTGTCCCTCTCTCTCCCTCTCCCTCTGCTCCCTGTGTCCTCACCATTCAGAAACAGCACAAACTCTCCACCAGCCTCCATTACCTAATATCCTTGACATCTGTCTTAAGTAATTCTTAGCTGGTCAGATGGTGAAGTCAGGAATGCAGACATGTAAATAAATTAAATGAGCTTCTCAGTGCGGGAATGTTTTTCATAAGATGGCTAGCCAGCCAGGAAAGCATCAGCACAACTTGGTTCCCAACACACACTTGGAAAGTTGAAAAAACTCCACATTGAGCCACCAAGTGATTCACAGACCAGGATTAGGAGCAGCCGTGACCATTCATGGCCAGTCTCGACCCAAATACGGTGTCATAAAATAATGCTGGTCTGAACTCCAGCCTTCTTCTTAAGACAAAGGAGTTAAATTTGTGTGTTTCCATAGATTATGGGAAGTTGGAGCCCATCTGGGAAACAATAGCACTGCTCCTGAATTCGTTTTCTCTTCAAGACAGTTGATTGACCTGTATGAATTAATTTTCATATTAGTATATTGGGGATTGATGTTATCTCCAGCCTTTTTTGTGGTATTTAATGAGAATTCCTAGACATGGGTGCTAAGCAAAAAGTTTACATTAAGAGCTTACAGTGAAAAACTATGAAAATTGATGCTTAACAGCACTCTGTCTTCATCCTCTATCCTTGGTGTTGAGTGCTGGAAATGGAAGCAAGATGCTTTGGTGCAAATCCCAGCTCTGTCAGGACTTGTGTGGTCTGGAGCAAGGTGCTTAATAGCTTTTTCTCTCAATTCTCTCATTTGTAAGGGAGCAGTAACATTATTATTTACCTAGTAATTGTTGTTTTAGGAATTCATTCATGCATTCATCCCACCAACATTTATTGAACATCTGCTATGTGCTGTGCAACAAGAGGCAGTATACCTTTTGGAATAACAGCATGAACTCTGAAGCCAGAATATCCAGAATCTACTACTTCTTAGTTGCTTGACTTAACCTCTCTGTGTCTCCATTTTCTCATCTACAAAATGGGTATGATATAGTACCTATCTCATAAGGTTGGTACGAAAATTAAATTTCTTGAACTATGTAGAGTATCTACAATACGGCTGAATAGCATTTTGGTATTGTTTATGAATTCCAAAAATAGATATTGGATTGTGTTTGTAAACTGTTCTCTTCCTCTGGGCGTACTAAATTGTATTAAATTCAGAGGTTTCACTTTTACTTGATGAAATTATGATTAGAGCTTTGATTTGGCCACATCAGTAGCACGTTGAAAACTACACGGCAAAGAAAAGAGTTTTGGTTTTTGATGCTGCAGCCCCAGGGAAAGAGCCAAGCCGTTCACTTGATAGGTTGCAGCTGAAGAGACCAGAGCCCTGACCAGCTGAGAAAGCCCAGAAAGAAACTAGCGGCAGGGAGAGAAACAAGCCTATGCTAACCTACAGCTGAGAATGGAAGGAGCTGGGACCACAGAGCCTTAGGAGGAAGAGGAAGGCTGAACCTTCACAGAGACGGCAGCCATCTTGCTCCAACACACGGCAAAAGATTTTGATGAGGGAAGTAACTTACACTTCAGGGCCTTGTAACTATAAATTTTCACCCCAGATAAATACCCTTTATAAAAGCCAACAGATTCCTGGTACTTTGCATCAGCACTCCTTTGGCTGACTAACACAGGCTGGAACACAGTACTACATAAATATTAGTTATTATTCTAGATACTGCATTCCTGGTTGCATTCTCATCGGGGGAAGAATAAAAAATTTAAATAAATATTTGCTATATTAGAAGGTGACAAACACTACAGGGGAGTATTGAGCATAGAAAACAATTTGAGAGTGCCAGGGCTGGGTGGCACTCTTTCACAGGGTGGCCAGGGTAGACCTCATTAGAAGATGACATCTGAGCAGACTTGAATGAGGCAAGGGAGTGAAACAAGACTCTGAGACTAGAGTGTAGGAGCAAAGAGACCAGCCAGCACAGGAGTGCTAGGGTGGGTGTGGGCCTGGCATGTTCGATGAATAGTAAGGAAGGCAGTGTGGCTAAAGCCAAGTAACGGGAGAGGAGAAAGGAAGGAGAAGAAGCCAAAGAGGTAACAGGGGCCAGGTGGGTGTTGGGACACCTTGTAGGCCTTGTGAAGACATTAGCTTCTACACTGAGAGAAATAGGGAGCCATTACAGAATTTTGAGCAGAGGAGGGATGTGGTATAGCTTATACTTTAAAAAAAAAAATCCATTTGGCTGCAGTGTTTAGAACAGACTATAGAGAGCAAGAATAAACACAGGAAAACCAGGTAGGAAGCTGTTGCACTAATTCAGGCAAGAGATAACAAAGGTGGTAGCAGTGAGATGTTGAGAAGTGATCAGATTCCAGCCACATTTTGAAGGTAGAGTCAATGCAATCTGCTGAAGGATTGGATATGGAGTGTGGAGGAAAGAGGAAATAAGATGACTCCACAGAAAGATATAGCTGCCATCAATTGAGATGGCAAAGAGTAGGGGTGCAGCAGATTTGATCAAGAGGATACATGAGTTTGAGATGTTTATTAAAGTGGATATATTTGAGTAGCTGGATGTACAGTTTCAGGAGAGAGGTTTTAAAGTCGTGAGAGCAGACAAGGTCACCAGGGAAGTAAGTGTAAATAGAAAAAAGGACCAAGGACTGAGCCCTACATTGTACTAACATTAAAGAGGTTGAGGGAAGGAACCTTCAAAGGAGGCTGAAAAGGAGGAAAACCCAAAGACTGTGGTTCCCTGGAAGGCAAATGCCACTTATAGGTCATTTTAAATAAGGTGAGGACTGAGAACTGACTGTGGGATTTAGCAATGTGGAGATATTGGTAAGAACTGAGATAGCACATGAGACTTGGCCGGAGGATTGCTCAGCAAATGTTGCTTATTAATATCACCCCATCAGTAAGATTTGCTGAGCACACAACTGTATCAGAAACCCCCTCCCATCTGCCTGCCACTGAGAGGTAAGAAGCCTGGGTTTGCATGAGCAGAGCTAGATTCAGCAAGCATTGGAACCAAGGCACAGAGGGAAAAGTCAGTTGGGAACCCCTCCAGGAAAACAGTGAAGATGTACCCAAGGAAGCAGAAGCAGACATCTGAGTAAGTCAAGTTAGGAGTCTAGGAAGATGGGATCAGATCAAGCACAAATTGGATATGAGCAAGGATATCCAATAGGAGAGCTCAGCTAATACCTGGTTTGGCCTCTCTGGCCTTTATGGACTGATAAGGACAAAGTTTCTACAGGATTGGGTAGTTTTAAAGGGCTGAGGCAGGCAGATGGTGTAGACAGTCTTCTTTCTCTAGTCCTCCCTTGCTTAAGGCAAAAAATATAAAATTAAATTAAATTAAAGTATAGAGTCCCATTATATGGCTCATTATACATGACCTAGATGTCACTGGCCAAGTCATGTGCCTGAAAATAGTGATTATGAGCCCAAAAGCACACAGCTCATGAAGCTGGAGATTGAAGTAATAAAGTATGGATAACTTCATGAATGTATATCAATAGTCTGCCTGCGTGGTGGGATGTTAGAGTTGGAGGTTGCTCCCCAACCCCTTAATCTCCCTCACTCCCCCAAAATCTACTCCTACCTCTTGGCTGATGTCTGCCTAGGATTTTACCTAAGACTTGGCCTCCTCATTCTTAAAACAAGGATAATGAAAGTATCTTCCTTATTGGATGGTGTAGCAGTTTGGCAGTTTGATGAAGTTATGAATTCCAAAAATAGATATTGGATTATGCTTGTAAACTGATCTGTTCATCTGGGCATGATCAAGTTATAATTGGGGCTTTGATTGGGCCATGTCAGTAGGGTGTTGAGCCCCACCCCTTGGTGGGTGGGGAATCAAAGATAAAAGACATGGCAAAGGACAGAGTTGTAGTAGTTCTGATGTTGGAGTCTTGAGCTGGAGCCCCAGGAAGTAAGAGTGCTTGGTCGTGAGGAAGGAGAGAAGCCCCGGGAAAAGACATGAGCCATTTGCCTGAGAGTCTACAGCTGGCCTTGTGGAGAAAGGCAAAGCCTAGAGAGCCTCATAGTCTACAGCTGACCTTGTGGAGGAAACAGAGGCACTGAGCCCGGAGAGAAACTCAGTCCCGGGAAGAGAGGAACCCAAGAAGCCTGAACCCTGGCAAACGTCGGCAGCTGTCTTGCTCCAACACGTGGCAATGGACTTTGGCGAGGGAAGAAACTTACACTTTATGGCCTGGTAACTGTGGACTTCTACCCCAAATAAATACCCTTTATAAAGACCAACCCATCTCTGGTATTTTGCATCAGCACCCCTTTGGCTAACTGATACAGGTGGTTATAAGGATCAAATGATATAAGAGTAAGATATAGACTACAGTTAGTAATAATAGTTTGATGATGTTCTTTGATAATTTGTTGCAAATGTCTCACAATCACGTTGGTGGTGGGCTGAGGTACCGGAGCCCTGTTGGATGTAATGCACGTTTGTTTTGTAAGTTCACAACTTTTACACACTGGCCTGATTAAAGCAATACTATATACAGGTAACAGGACATGGTCTTACTCAGTTACCTGCAATGGGCGTTTTAATCTATTAAGTTATATACTTAAGTTATAACTTAAGGCCCTCGGGCAGCACATCTCCAGCCACTACCTTTCTCCACCTCCCTTCCCACTGCAAAGCCTGCTTGCAATGTATACGTTAGCCAAACCCACCTCCTTGTGGATCTCCAAGAATACCTTGCAGTTCTTGCCTCTATGTCTTTGCTCACGGTGTTTCCTCTTCCTGGGACAACCTGCCCTTCCCCGCCTCTCATCTGGTTGTCTCCCCCTCTGTCTTTCAAGACTCACCTAATTGTCACCTCCCCCAGAAAGCCTTCTCCATCGTGCCTCCCAAACTCAGCACGGAGCCATCCTCGGTGTGATCACAGCCCTGTGCTTCCTTATTTTATAGCACTTAGCACTTTTAATAGTAACATGACCTGTTGACATGCTATCTCCCACTAGGTTTTTTTTTTTTTTTAAAGATTTTATTTATTTATTCATTTCTCCCCCCCTTGCTGCTTGTGCTCGCTGGGTCAGCTAACCACGCCGTGCGGGCGGGCTTGCCTTCACCAGGAGGCCCCGGGAACCGAACCCGGGGCCTCCCATATGGTAAACGGGAGCCCTATCGACTGAGCCACAGCCGCTTCCCTCCCACTAGGTTTTAAGCTCTTCTGGGAATGTATCTTATTCACTTCTCACTCCCCAGCCCTGGTACTGTGGCTAGCACATAGTAGGTGCTCACTCACTGTGGCAGTATGCACATTTACAGTATAGGAGGCAAGAATTAGAGCCTTTAGGAATGAAGAGTGGGGAGGAAATAGCCAAGGGATTGTCACATATGTTTGGAAACAACAGGGCCAAGAGAGATCAAACTTTCTCTTCTAGTCATTCTGGAAATAGTTTACAAGAAAGCTAGTTTTCAGTAACCATTTGGAAGAAAACAACAGAAAAAGAGCACTTTCAGCAATGGGGTGGGGGATGTGGGCAGCAGGAGAGGGAGAAAGAGAATAAAGGCTTGCTGGAAAGAGAAGCCCAGGCTTACACACAGGGCTTTTGGAATTGTCATAAGGGACTTCTCTATTACTCTTCCACTGGATCACATGGGAAAGAAAATGGCATACTCTGTAATGGTTTGGGAGTCAGATAGACCTATGGTAGCATTTTTGTCTTTCTCAGTTGTATAATGCTGGACTAGTTGCTTGACTTTGATGGGCCTCACCTTTTTCACTGGTAAAACTTGGATGAAAACCCTATCTCACAGGAATGACTTGTGAGGGTTAAATGAGATAACTGTTGAAAGTGCTTAGCACAGAATCTGATTTTATTAGTAAGATTTTGCTGTGACAACAAATAAGCCCCAAATCTCAGTGGCCTGCATCCTGTTTTCATTTGCTAAAAGCTGCCGAAAGCAATATGCCGGAAATGGCTGTCATTTACAATGGGAGCTCATTGGTGTTTTAGTTTGCCAAAGGGCTGCCGAAATAAGTACAAGAAATGCATTGGCTTTTATAAAGGCTATTTATTTGGGGTAAAAGCTTACAGTTCCAAGGCCATGAAAAGTCCAAACTGGGGCACTGTAACCGTTGGGGAATTTGATGTAATTGTGAATTCCAAAAATATAATTGAATCATGTTTGTAAACTGATCTGTTAATCTGGGCATGATTAGGTTAGGATTAGGGCGTTGAGCCCCACCCCTTGGTGGATGGGGAATTGAATATAAAAGGCAAGGCAAAGGACAGTTGAAGCAGTCTTTTGAGAAGTAGTCTTTTGAGAAGCAGTTTTGATGTTGGAAAGAAGGCGCCAGGGGAAGAGAAGCAAGCCGTTTGCCTAATCATCTACAGCTGACCTTGTGGAGGAAACAGGAGCTAAGCCCGGAGAGAAACCGTAGCCCCGGGAAGAGAGGAATCCCAGAAGCCGGAACCCTGGCAAACGCCAGCAGCTGTCTTGCTCCAACACGTGGCAATGAACATTGGTGAGAGAAGAAACTTAACGCTTTATGGCCTGGTATTTGTGGACTTCTACCCCAAATAAATACCCTTTATAAAGACCAACCCAGTTTTGGTATTTTACATTAGCATCCCTTTGGCTGACTAATACAGGCACCATCAGAGATGCTTTCTCACCAAAGTCAGCTACTGTTGACCCTGGCGTGTTGCCACGTGGTGAAGCAAGATGGCCGCTGATCTCTGCAGAGGTTTCAGTCTTTCCCTCTAGGCTCAAGGTCTCCTCTTGAGCTGCTCCTTGGGCCCAGCCTCTTGGGGCTTCATGCTTAAGCGATCCTATAGTCCTCTCTCTTACATGGCAGGATCAAACATGGTGGCTTCCTTTTCCTGTGTCTGTCTGAGTGAGTCTCTCTCTCTGTTTCCATTTATATCAAACCCAGCAAGGGGGCAGAGACTCAACCTGAGTCTTGCCTCACTGACTTAGTCCAATCAAAAGCCCTAAACGATCTTATCAAGTAATCTAATCAAAGGTTTCACAACTGAATTTAATGCAATCAAAGGATATCACACCCAGAGGAATAGACTAGTTTACGAATATAATATTTCTCTTTTTGGGATTCATAAAATAATTTCAAACTGCCACAACTGGCTTGCAAGCTTACAGTTCTGAGGCCAAGAAAAATGTCCAAATCAAAGCATCATCAAGCGACAGTCTTTCGACAAAGCCCAGCTACAGGTGATCCTGACTCCTCCGTCACATGGGAAGGCACATGGCAGCATCTGCCAGTCTCTGCCTTCTCCTCTGGGCTCCACTGCTTTCGGCTTCTGGTTGCTCCATCTGTAGTTTTCTCTCTCAGCTTCTGTGGGTTCCTCTCTGAGCTCCTCTGTCTCCCTCTGTATTTATCCTGTTTATAAAGGACTCCAGTAAGAGGATTAGGACCCACCCTGGGTCATACCTTACTGAAGTGATCTAATCAAAAGGTCCCACCTATAATAGGTTCATACCCACATGAATGGATTAGCTCTAAGGACATGATCTTCTCAAAAGCCTCCAACTACCACATAACCTCAAACATTTCTTGCTCACTTTACATGAGGGCTGCAGGTTGGCTGTGACTCTGCTGGGCCCCACTGTGCTCCAACTATCTTCTCATTCAGTGATCCAGGACAAAGGAGCAGCCACTCTCTGGGGCAAACCATTCTTATCGGAAAACAGGTTCCAAAACAGACAGAACCAAACCACACAGCACATTTAAATCTTCATGTCTGGCATGGCATACAACACATCTGCTCACACTCCACATGCCAAAGTAAATCCATGATCCAACCCAAAGCCCATGGGTGGGATGTCTATTCCACCTAGAGAAGTGTGGAAAATGTGGAGAGAGAACACATAATTGTCAATGCAGAAAGGGGTCTGCCACAGGAGGTCTGCCCTTGGCCACTGCTCTTGAATCAGTAAATACTCTCATAGGCACCTGGGAGATATAGGGTGGTCCTAGAGAAGGATGGGGATATAATGTCCAAGAAGAGAAAAGGAAAGGAATAGCTTTGTCAAAAACCTATTCACAAGGAACAGATGTGGCTCAAGCAGTTGAACACCTGCTTCCCACTTGGGAGGTCCCAGGTTTGGTTCCTGGTGCCTTCTAAGAACAAACAAACAAACAAAAAAGCAAACAAATGAAAAAACCAACTCAGGGGAGCCTATGTGGTTCAGTGGCTGAGCACCAGCTTCCCACATCCAAGGTCCTGGGTTTAATCCCCATCCCCAGTACCTGAAAAAAAAGAAAAAAAAACTATTCCCAGTCCCCACCCCTACAAACCTGTCCCGTTGCTCCAAATTCCCAGCTCAGGAAAAGAATAGGAGAAAAAGGAAGAACTGTTTTTTTAAAAAGGTTCATGATAATAAGCTCCCTTATCTCTTACTTCTCTTCCCCTCACTCATGTCTCACCAACCAATTTGGCCTCCTTTTTATTCTTTTAACCCACCAAGCATAGTCCCACCTCAGGGCCTTTGCACTTACCACTCCATCTGCCTGGAATATTGTGCCTCAATATCAGCATTACTTGCTCTCTTATTTCTTTAGGTTTCTGCTCAAATGCCACCATGTCAGAGAGGCCTTCTCTGACCAATCTGTATAAAATAATAAACCCCTGCCCCAACGTCTCCCAATTGCTCTTAGCCCCATTTACTTTTCTCCACATCACTTACCACAATCGTCATATTACATATTTACTTAGTGTTTTGTTTATTATCTGTCTCCCCCATTTAGAATAGAACCTCTGTGAGGGCAGAGACTTTCTTCACTGCTATATCTCCAGCACCTAGAAGAGTAAGTTATAGTAACAGGTAGTCATTGTCTGTCTGTTGAATTAAATTAATTGAGCAAATATGTACCATGGACTTCAAATAAGTTCATCTCATTTTATATATCTTCACATGAACTATATAAATTTGTATATTAGGTACTGTCACCCTCCATTCGATGGATGAAAACGCTTAAAGTGAGAGAATAAAATAACTTAGCCAAGGTCACGCAACTCGTAAGTAGCTGGGCTCGGGGCTGCCCACACTGCCACAGGCCACAGGGAGAGGCAGGCAGGGCAAATCTGTTCCTCTGAGGTGTATCTGAGACACAGCAGCTGCTGCTTCCACTCCCCAGGATCAGGGCCGGCACACAGAGGGAGGCCTCCAGCAGAGTCGGCCCCTCCACTCCCCGGGGAGGGTGTTGGGTGGAGACCAGAAAAGCCTGCATTAGGTGGGGGCAGGGCGGCTGGGGTGGGGAGAGAGGGTCGAAGGAGGCCGCTGGGGGAGCCCAGAGCACATCAGCAGCACCTTGTTGACTTCTAACGCTTCTCCATCGCCTCTTCTTCTGCACGGGGCATCTCTGATAAAATGCCGCAGCCGGTGTAATCTCCTGAGGGCCTCCTTCGGTCTTCCTGCCCCCAAACAGCCCCTCCTGTGTGCAGCCCCCAGAATGCTGTCCAAGGGGAAAGACGAGGCTGTGCTTGTCCTTGACCCTCCCTGGGAAAGCTCACTCCTGGACGCAGAGGCCAGGGAGAGTCCCAGCCAGGCCGGCCTTTTTCAAGGCTGACACCCGCAGGCTCCCATTGTCACCGGCAGCAAGAATTAGTGCCTTTTCTTGGTCAATAGCCACTGACAGAAAGTTATAGAAACAGGGGCTCATCACTCGTTCAACTATTCATTCAATGAGTGTTTGTGGAATACAACCACGACCCTGTCCTAGACACCCCCAGAGCTCACAGTGAGACGGGGTGCACAGCGTCCAGCCTCCCCCAGCCCCAGGGGGACCTCATGCCCTTTCTTGAGGTTACTCTACAGAAAGGCGCCCCTGGTCTGTGAGCAGGGACCGGCGAGATGACCCAGGTACAAACACCAGCTCACTTTGGCCCTCGTGCTGATTTGCTCACTTCGACAGAATCTGCAGGGCCAGAGGTGCCCGCGAGAGAAGTGATCACCCAAACCCTCCGCCTGGCCGCCAGCGGAGCCTCAGAATGGCTGTGTCCCTCCGTTCCCCTCCAGAGTCCTTTGACTCTCTAACTGTGTTTTTCAAATTGCAAATGACAGCTCACTAGTGAGTCAAGAAATTAGTTTAGTGGGTTGCCATCTGCATCTTTAATGAACTATAAATTAAAAGAGAAAAGAAATTAGTATGAATATTGTTTTAGAAAACTTCTGTTCCTATTACATAATGCATGTTTGTGTGTGTGCGTGTGTGTGTGTGTGTGTGTTCGCTCTAGGTTGGGTATTTAGTGTATTTTCAGTGTGGCTATAACAGTCTGCCCTCTTAGAGCAGCCCCCGTTAAAGGCTGTGGCAGAAGGGCTGATCCTAGCTCACCCAACAAGGGCAACCTGGGAGTTCATGAATTGGGGGCTGTGGGCTCTGTGGCAGCCAACAGCCTCCTCAGTTCAGGGCTGTCAGTGCATCCCAGAGAAATTTGATTTGAAAATGAGTCTGAGCAGGACGTACAGTAGTCCCAGAAGAGAAGGAGCCTTGTTGCCCAGGGTAGGGGCAAATCTGAGAGGCTAAAGGCTGTGGGACAAGCGAAGGGTCTAGTGCACAGATTGGCCCAAAGACAAAGGTATGAGCCAGGCTGGCTACACCCAACGTTAATACAAAGCCCTTTGCGAGGCACTGCCAGGGGAATCAAAGGGCCACATGGGCCCTCCTGGCCACAGTGAGCCCACAGCAGGGCAGGGTTGAAAGCCAACCAGAGAGGAAACAGTGGGGCACATGTGTGTTAAAGAGGAGCAGGCCTCACAGGTGTCAACTGCAGGAGCAACTAGCGGTCAGAGGCAGAAGAGTGGGAGGGCTGGAGAAGGTCAAACCCACAGAAGGGAGCTTGAGCAAGGGCCTGGGGGTTAAGTCTGAATAGTGGGGTAGAGAGGGCATTCAAGACCCAGGGGAAATGGAGTCAAGGCTGGGAGCCCGGGGTGAGTGTGACGTATTCTTGAGACTGCTGCGTTAGCCTAGCCGGAGCAGAGCAATTCTGCATACAGGCTGGCTTCATAGAGTGAGGCAAGGCTACTGAGGGGCAAGGAAAAGCATTCAATATTATGAATAAAATAAAAATCTAACATAACCCAAATGTCAGCTGCAGGCCCCCTGCCACTTGAGAGCCAGATAAGATCAGCCTGAATCTCCATTCCATATCCTGTGGAAAGTTCAATGCCCTGCACGTCTGTGCTTTCTCAGAGCAGTTACATTTTTGTGGTCTCCTCTGATTCTAGAATTAGTTCAGTTTATCTATGTTCTCGCCATCCAGTGCATGTGGCCCCTCTTCTCATCCACAAGTGGAACCGGGTCCCCTTCCTTGATTTACTTACACACGTGCGCACGCAAATCTTACAAGGCCTTTGCTGACATTTTGTGGAAAACGGTGGGAGGGTTTATCTTGCAGTAATGCAAACAAATTAAAATTTAATATTGCGGGGCGGATGTAGCTCAGTGGTTGAGCACCTAGGACCTCACATGTTCAAGGTCCAGGGTTCAATCCCCGGTACCTCCTAAAAAAATTAATATTGAAAAGGCCTGTGTTCTAATGATAAAACAACCACGAATTTGGGAAATAAACACAGGTATGTTGTTAAAAAAAAAAAAAAAGACCATGTTCTCAAAAAGGCATTGTTGTAATTTTCCAGCAATTCCAGTTTTCTTCCCTCTAAACTGCTGAGCCCCTCCGTTTACCTCCTGTATTAGTCAGCCAAAGGGGTGCTAATGTGAAATACCAAAAATGGGTTGGTCTTTATAAAGGGTATTTATTTGGGGTAGAAGTCCACAGTTACCAGGCCATGAAGCGTAAGTTTCTTCTCACCAAAGTTCATTGCTACGTGTTGGAGCAAGACAGCTGCCGACATTTGCCAGCATTCAGGCTTCTTGGGTTCCTCTCTTCCCGGGGCTGCGTTTCTCTCCGGGCTTAGCTCTTCTGGTTCCTCCACAAGGTCAGCTGTAGACTATCAAGCGAACAGTCACTTCTCTTCTCCTGGGGCCTTCTTTCCAACATCAAAACTCCATCATCAAAACTGCTTCTCAAAAACTGCTTCTTGCCATGCCTTTTATATTTGATTCCCCACCCACCAAGGGGTGGGGCTCAATGCCCTAATCCTAACCTAATCATGCCCAGATTAACAGATCAGTTTACAAACATGATCCAATTATATTTTTGGAATTCATAATTACATCGAACTGCCCAATGGCCACACCTCGCTTCTTTTCTCTTTTCCCTCCTACATGCTTGGTTTCTTCTTGTTTCTTATGCAGAGATTTGACAACCTCTTTGGCTTCCCTGTTTCCTGCCAACCTCAGTGTCTTCCACTCCTAGGTGTTTAACAAGGCATTTCCTTAAATAAAGACAGTTTCCTCCCTAACAGGAATTCTGATGCCAGGTGTTACATAAGAATGTTTTCAATCTGTTTCACTCAAAAATGTTACAGGAAAAGAGCAACAGGTGTAAATAATAGAAGAGGAGGTGGGGAAATTGGATGCAAAGGAGACAGTAGACAAAAAGGAAGATGTGAAGATGATTTTGAAGTTTAAAACATTGTCACGCAAACGTAAAGAAACAGAGGTTAAGGAACTCCAACCAAGGCACATTGTACTTACTAGAATTTACTGAGTTGGTACTGCAGATTCTGCACTGAGACGGGGAGGAAAAGTTCAGAGCAGGGGGCCATGGTGAATGGCACGTGGGTGTTGGACCTCAAGCCAGAAAGTAGAGTGAGAGACCAGAACCTTAACCTGAATTCTGCTCCCACCTTGCAGTCTGACCTTATATAAATCACGTCCTGCTCTGGGCCTCAGTTTACTTATCTGTATAGTAAGAAAGTCAGACGGGAGATGATCTGTGACATCCTTTCCCATAAATTCCACAGTCAGACCTTAACTTATGTTTACAGTTTGTTTTTATTGTTTTTGTAGCGGTTTTCTTAACTAATAGCAAAAGGAGCAATAGGAGAGAAAAAATTAATAATTGTCAGGGGAGGGCAAAAGGGATACCAAAACTTCTTTAAACGTGAATAAGTGAAGGGGTTAGATTAGTTGACTGCCATTGGTTAAAGTGTGGTACAATTATTCTAATAGAGTAGATGGTCTTTAAAGGACCATCATCATAAAAAGAGCCTTAGCAGGAGCACACAGTAAACATTCTGAGACTCAGCTGTGCACTCCTGGGGGCAGCCTGGCTCACACCATCACAGGTAGGCCTATTATTCCAGTGTCACCTCCCTCTACTGTAGACATGGTGTCCAGAAGGCCACTGAATTGTTAGTCTTGAAAATCCTAACCCCCAAAAGAGAAGTGTTTCCCAAAGTATGTGCAGCAGAACATTAGTTCCAAAAGCGCTCTAAAAACAAATGAGTAAACAAAAAGAAATCCTTACTCCAGTGTGGTCAGGGAGTGTTATCTACCATTTAGTCCTTTCTTAGCTAAATGCGATGTGGAAAGTTCTCAAGCCTAGTGTACATAAGGATTATCTGCAGTGCTTGATAAAAACAGAGGACCAGGTAAAATAGACATTGTTGGTTTCCACCCACCAGTCATTCCTTCTCTTTGCTCCTTTCTGACAGAATCTTGGTTTTGTTCAAATCCCCCTCCCATCCATTGGCTTCATTTACTATACTAATCATAGTAAACCCATTCGCCCTACCAAGGAGAGCTGTGGACAAGGAGACATAAGCAGTCTGCTGCAAGCAGAGTTGGCCACATAATTTCCAAGGCCTGGTGCAAAATGAAAATGCAGGGCCCCTTGTTCAGCAAGCAGGAATAAATTGGCGTTAAAGAAACTAAAATATAAAGCTTTTCCCATCTGTGGTCTCTAAGTTTGTCATGGTATTTTTTACTTGCTGTTTACTGTAGTTGTGAGTCAGGAAAAATTAAAAACCTAAATTATTAGCGTGAATTTTACTGTTCATCTTTATATTGTGCAATGACAGTTTTAAATGCAAACTAAGAGCATTAAACACATGCAGAATCACCAAAATTACACAGTTCATATTGTTAGCTCATACATGCATGTGTATTTTGTTCTTACCCTAACAGTGGAAAGCTTGCACAAAACTCAACTGTTTTATTTTGCTTCTTGATATACACACATTCTACCAACATCTAGGAAGCCAGAGGCTTCCATAACACTCTTACCTTCTACTTGCTTTGAAGTCTCATTGAATTCCCATACGTGGTGGGCCCACTGGAATTCTTTGCTTATGGGGCACTTGAAACACAACTGTGACTAGGGTGGCCAGGAAGGGCAGACACTCAGATCTCCTCTACCCATGCACCTGCTCCATTGCCCCATCATTCTGCTTACAAAACACATGTTCGAAAATGGAATGACTAAGAATTTCAAGATGGTGACAGCAGAGAATTAAGCCTGCCCCAGGGCGCTGTGTATCTGCACAGGTCACATGGCCTTGCAGCCAGCCCCCGGCGGAGGCTCTGGGAAAAGGGTTTATCACAGCATAAAGAGAGTCTCTCCCTCCCCTGCACTGCTGTGGTGTGTGGAGGCCGCAGCCACCATCTTCCAGCCACAAAGGGAACTAGCCTGAAGACAAAGCTGACAGAAGGGGAGGAAGAAAAGTTGGGTCTTTGGAGAAGTTATGGAGTCTTTGAATTAACCAGCTCCTGTAGCCACTTTGAGTTTTCTCTTATTTATAGCTGAAAACATCCTAACTTGGCCCCAACCCAGGAGTCTTCATTTCTAGCCAGTTCCCCCAGGTGATTCTGATGCAGGTGATCTAGGAAACCTATTTTGAGGAACTCAGCTCTAAAGAGGATGGCAAACATCCCAGTTTTACTGGGGAAAGCACATTTCCACAAGATGGAGCACTCTGATCGATTTGGGTGGATGTCTCAAATGTATAGTTCTTACTTGTTTTGACTGTCAATATTTCCTTTATTCAAAGCTCAACATGTCCTCTAAACCTAAGGCCTTTTTTTTTAAGTCATTTATGATTATTTACCATCCTGGGAACTAACTATCTGGAACTCTTGGTTTTATAAATATATTTTTCTTATCCTATCCTCTGGAGTGATGTGGGAGGATTTCCTGACTTTCCACAGTTCCTCATGGAGAAACCACATGGTATAAAACTTTTAGAATTTCAGAACTCTCCAGGGGCCCAACCAATCACTCAGTCCCAATCTGCCGATCTAAATAGCCTCCAATAACGGCGGCGACCGCTGTTCTTGCTAAGCAGGATCAGAGTGCTTTACTTCCCCTCCTGGGCTAAGCAGGCTTCTGACCTGCCCTGGCCTTAGAGCCTGGAACAGGGAAGGTAACAGGGAGCTCCAGCTGGAAGAGTGGAGTTAATAGGGAAAAGAAATTGCATTCAGGGGTAAAAGAGGGCATGAGATCCAGAGAAAGTCCGTTTAAAGTGCCTGGTACAAAATGGTCCAGAAAGAAAGACCAGGCCAAGGGGCTGCAACACAGGTCAGTGGGACAGACAGTGAGTAAACGAGAGGTCAACAGAGAAACTGCCAGACTCCCCTTTAGATGCCATCATGCCCTCCTCTTATCCGCTTGGCATCCCCACCTCAAAAAGTCTCTCTTGAAATTCTCCCTTCCATAAGGCCTGCGATACCACCACTGGAAACACATTCCTTTGAATTGAGTATTGCCATCTCTGGGCCAAAATTTTTAAAGTTTAAATGCCTCTGGGAGAAGTAACACATTACATTTCTATTGCTTTGGTATAACTGCATTTAACCGAGGCCTTCTCTTAATAGGAAACACCCGCTTCCTCTAGGGGCTGAGAATTATGAAAGAGGAAAGAAATGATGGCCAGAGAAGGATGGAATGTGTGGGGCAGGGAGCAACGGTGCTCAAGTACAAGTTGGCTTCTGTCCTAATCTTACTGAGGCCTGGCTCTGAATAAAACCAGTCCTAACAATCGGGAATAGCTTTTATTGTTCATTATGCAACACTCATTTCTTCTTGGTAAAACTCCTTTACCTTAGGCTCTTATCTCTTTGTAATTAAAACAATACATTGCATCCTCCACTGGGATTCCTGGGAAACAGTGTGGGTAATACACAGTGGCACTCTGAAAGCTTTGATTTAGTTTCTCTGAGTCAAAGCAGAAGCTTCCAGGAAAGATTTTTCATGCTAAGCCCAGGGAGTTATCTCAAATAACTCACACGCAAGATATGGGAACCCTGGGGAGATTCAATGGTCCCTTTCTGGTGTGAAGAAGGTGCAAATATAAGAGCAGCTCCAAAGCTGTCATCAAGCCAAATGACACATCACCTGTGGATTTATTGGGGCAGGGGAAGGGGGCAAACTCACTTTTCCTTTACATTTTTTCTTTCACTAGGAAAATGTAGTTTTTTTTTTTTTTGCGTGTGGCTTTTTTTTTTTTTTTTTTTTTTTTTTTACCTGTATAAAAGAATTTCTAAACCTGAGGAATCCACTGTTTTGATCTTCTCAGGGCCTCAGAAGCCTCATGTGTAATTTGGTAATGCCCACTTCCGAGGGCAGTTGTTAGGCTCAGACGAGGCTGTGTGTGAAGCACCTGGCAGAACCAGGCTCAGAGGAGATGCTCAGGGGATATCGGTTCCCTTTCCAATGTCCCTCAACCTGACTGTACCCCCAGAGCATCCTCTGGGGAGCTACCATGCCAAAATTCCTAGATCACATTCTTGACTTCTCCTAGCCTGCTCTGAACTCCATTTCTGTCAAGGAGCTGCCATCTTACAGGGTCAAGAAAAAAGATGAGCTTGATTTCCTAGCAGCCCTATAACCGTATTTTCCAAAACCAATGATTGGAATGCACAGACTCACCACAAGGATTGTTGTGTTTGGTTTGGTTTGGTTTGGTTTGGTTTTTCTCTTCAGATATGTCCACTTATTTATATGAAAAGTCTTGCAAAGTCAAAATACTTGAAATACATTCGGTTATGTATTTAAGCGACTCATTTTAAAGGCTGAAAATACTTCTAAAAAAGAGCAATTTCAGCAAAAGACCCTCGATTGTTTGACACTGGGATTGCTGGAAACAGCATGGACATCACAGGCACACCTTCTTCCTTTGCTGACCACTTAGGGTGGCGGCTGCTGGCAACACTGGGGCCCAGGCAGCCACAGGGCTGACCTTGCTTTGCCGAGCAGGCGGGGACACTTTGATCCTTGGCTGTGTGTACTCCCATTTCCTCGGATTCGCAGATCTTGTGACATACACTCTGGCTGTTACTGAGCTGAGATGCCTGGAAAGTGGTCAGCGTGTTCAAATCAGGGGACTAGAGGGAGAAAGGCTTCAAAAATAGCAACATAAACAGATGTAAGGTTGAGAAAGAAGTCAAATTGCTGTATGACTATTTGGCTTTTAATGGGTTAGTATCGTGGCTCCTTTTTGTCCCACTTTCTACATCTTTAGCCAAGGCAGAATGACTGGTTATTCTCATTCCCTTCTCCCTCAGCGTCCAGCCATTTCAGAGAGAAACTGCCTCAGGGGAGGATTGTGCCTTCCAATAGACATGTCAACTAGAAGACACTCATTGAATGAAAGTTGCAATTAATTACTTGGTGAATACATTTGACATTGAAGTCCAGGCCGAGTGACCTGTGTAGTCATTTCCCTTTGGTTAGCACCATCCTTCACAGAGCTAATCCCCAAATCCACACAGAATTCTCCACAGCGGTTTTCTCTTCTTCAGATGGAATGGCACCAACTTGACTAGACCAAGAAGCCCAGTGATGCCAATACCAGATGACTTTATTCTCAAATTCTCCTCAATTGCTGCAAAAGCCAGGGGCAGCTCTTGACAAAATTAGGACTTTGGCATAATTTGTCTCAAACTCTTTTTTGCCCTATATCTTTTTTTCACCATCACTGCCTGCCCTTTCCCCCCACTTCTACCAAGGTTATAGTGTCTAAGCTCTTACCTCTCCTTATCAGAATAAACTCTTAGAGGGATAAAAATTATAATGACCATTGTTTCTAGTTTCTTCATTGCTAAAGCAAATACCGTGCAAGGGGTTGACTAAACAACGGGAATTTATTGACTCATGGTTTTGAGACAGGGAGAAGTCCAAAAAAAGGTGTCATAAAGGCGAAGGCGATGCTTTCTTACCAAAGACTGGCATTCAGAGGCTGGCTGCTGGCATTCCTTGGTCTTGGCATTTCTGTCACATGGCAATGCACATGGCACCCTCTCCTGGTTTCTCCCTTCTCTTCTGGGTTCCGTTGACTTTTGCTTCTGGCTGTTCCCTCTGTGCTTTTTTTCCTCTCTCCCAGTAAAGCCTTCAGTAACAGGATTAAGACTATACCTGAAGCAACCTCATCATAAGGTCCTATTTACCTGAGTTCACCCCCACAGGAATGGATTAAGTTTAAGAACGTGTTTTTCTGGGATACATAGCTCCAAACCAACACAGCCTTGGGTGTGAATTTCTGCCCACCAGGAATTCTTCCTCTGAAGGATTTGAGGTTAACCTTTCTTCCTTGAAGAATGGAGGACTTTGCTTTATCTAAGTGTGTGTGTATACATAAAGCACACACATTATACACACACATACATGTATATGTATGTGTGTATACATATAGATCAGCATTAGTTTGGTCTGATGGGGTAGGTCAGCTCCTACCTCTGCATGCTCTACTCCAGCAGCACAATGAACTATTCTCCTTCCAGTCTCAGCACTGGCCCATTTCTCAGACCCATCCTGAAAGTGTAATGGTCACAAGCACAGGCTTTGGAGTCTAGTTGTATGACTTTGAACAAGTCCCAAGGCCTTTTGGTAAAATAAGTATAATAATAACCCCCCACCTCTCAGGGTCACTATGAGGAGTGAGACAATATCTACAAAGGGCTTTTAATACTGGACCTGCAACACGGTAAGTGCCCAGTAATTGGTGGCTACGGTTGTAACTCTGGATTTAAGCAATCTTATCCTCTTGTCCTGACCTCCCTATCCTTGACTCCCACCCCAATCTGGTACTTAGATTTGAGCCTGCAGTTCTTTGAGGTCAGGATCTTAATTCATCTCTTTCTGGACCCCTGCACTGTGCCCCATGCCTAGCAAAAAATAATGCTCACTGAATGCTGAGTGAAGGAAGCGGCCCAGTACTCTGATTAGATAACACATAGTAGGGCTGACTGCTGGGCTCCTGAATTATCTTCTGAGTTGCAGCTCCTCATCATCTTTCTATAAATGGGCTTCTGGTTGAGCCCCTTTCTAGTTCCCCAATTCTCCAGAGAGAACTAAACAGTGACTCCCCAAGGACACCGGAGTCCTGCCCCTGAATCCCATTTCAGGCTGGGGCAAAGGCCCAGGAATAATCCCAGGCATCTACTCTCTGCCCCAGGTGCCAGGTGGTCCATCTGCTAAGGGGTAGTTTTAAAGTTCAGTCCTCTTCATCTCTGTAAACACCCCTCTCCACTGATGTGGACAATTGCCATTTTCTTAATCCTATATAAAATGTGAATGGAAGCATGCTCTAAAAGCATTGCTTTGTTTATTGATCTGTGCCATACAATCTAAGTGAAACAGAGTGCTTGCTATGCAACAGCAGCTTGAAGACTAGAACCCTGACACATCCTCCAACCTGATTCCTGCCTCTAAGTGCCACCAGTATTGAAATTCTGCAGCCATTACTTACCCTGACCCTTGATCACTGATAATCCAGTGGCGTTGAACTTGGGCTGGGGCAGCTCTTCAAGCATCAAGACTTGTCCAGAGCTCGGTATAGACCCAGTTCCTCCCAGAGGGCCTAGTTTTCTGCAAGCAAGCAGACTGAGGTGGGTGGAGGGGGTTCTTTTTCCACCTATCCATGGGAAAACCACCCTAGCCTTGGGTCTTGCTTCTGCTGTGACCTGCCATTGGCCCCCGAGTAACTCTCATCTTCCTAGGCATTGCCCAGTGGATAAAGAAATACGTGAAAACAACTGTGAAGGGTCTCTAGGCCTGATGTTAATGGATTCCCACCCACAGAGCCCCCTCAAGGGCTTACTGCAGTCAGAAATGGCCACAAAAGCCACTCCCAATCAACTGGGGAAGGCCTAGTTGGGTGTGAAATCAGAGTCGTCCCTTCCTCTGCATCCTCTTTCTACCTGACTCTGTCTCCCTGAGTTGCCCTGGGGCACCAGCCCCAGCACAGGGCTCTGCACACTTGTTATAGGCATTTTGTCTATTTTAATAATAAAACAAAAAATAACCTCAGCATGGGGACAGTGGTAGCAAGTCATTGACTGCAAAATCCTTCCTATAATTTCATATTAATGTGTTATCATCAACAATGGCAATGATGATAAGAAAAAGGGCAGACTCTGCCTTAGGAAGTTGGCTCATTATCTGCACTAATTACCTCTGTGCCTTTGTTCAAGGCATTCCCTCCACCTAGAATGTTTTGCCCCCACCCCGTTACCATTGGCTAACATCTTACTCATCCTTTAAGGTCCAATTCACATGCCACTTTGTCTAAAAAGCTTCTCTTGATCCTCCAGTTAGAATAAACTGCTTCCCTCTCAATGCTCCTATGACATTTATTATATAATATCCCTATGTCATTATATTAAAATGTTATATAATATTTATTATATAGTACATATTATACATTATTCCTATATCATTATATTAAAACACTACCATAAAGATATATGTAAGATGATTAGCATCCTGCCTGGCCTACATTCTGGCTTCAATAAAAGGAAGCTATCATTAAGATTAAGGGGAGCGGACGTGTCTCAAGCAGTTGAGCTCCCGCCTCCCACATGGGAGGTCCTGGGTTCAGTTCCCAGTGCCTCCTGAAAAAACAAAAGCAAACAACAAGCAAAAACAAATGAAAAGATCAACTCAGGGAAGCTGATGTGGCTTGGTGGTCGAGTGCCGGCTTCCTACATACGAGGTCCCAGGTTCAGTCCCCAGCCCCTGGTGCCTCAAAAAAAAAAAAAAGTTTATGACTTATACTTTATATCTGGGCCATAGATCAGACTTCAAATGTACATAGTTTGAGGAAAAGACCAACTTCTTTCACATTGGTGAATCACGAGGCTTACCTGGGAACAAACCTAAAAGAAAATACAGGGGCACATAGATTTCACTTTGTCTAAAAGATGTCAAATATCAGAATTAAATGGGACCTACCAACCTCCTTCCATCTCCCTGCCATATAAGATACATAAAATCCCCTCTCCATCATTCCACTTATGTTCAAACTCACTTCCACCTGAGGTAACTCATTCAACTTTTAATCAACTCTAACAACAGCCATCATAAAAATAACCATCATTATTGAGTTCCTATGTATAGCAGACCATAATACTAGGTCCTTTCGAATCTCAATCCTCATAAAAACAAAGGGGTAAAGTAAATCTGGTGAAAGGCACAGCCTAATAAGTGGTATATTTGGGACTCAAACCAAGGCCTACCTTCTAAGCCTATGCTCTTACCATCATGTATTGCTGCTTCCTTAACTTCTGGAAAGCTTCCTTGGGGTTTAAGCTGAAACTTCCACCCATGATTGTGAGTTTTACCTTTGAGGCCATCAAAACATCTAATTCAGCTTCCACTTTACCAGCCCAGAAGTCATTGAAAACAGGTGGCCTGACCCTAAGCCCTTCATCTCCTGGCCAGACATCCTCCACTGTTGTCCCTCATACTAAATGACTTCAAACCCCGTCATGGCCTGACATGTCTCACATCGTCACTCTCCCTTCAAGACCAATGCCCAGCATGAGCCACACTGTCCAGGTGTGACGGAGCAGCAGCGAGCCAGGCAGAGCTCTTGCTCACTCAGGCACACCTTGCCCCGCTTCAGGGTAAGTCTTCCTCAGCTGTGCTCATGTACTGCGTATCCTCCAGTTCTGCATGGACAGTTGGCACCTGAGGGCCCAGTGTAAGGCTTCACATTTATCCTTATTCCATCCTGCCTTGTTTTATCTGGGACATGGCTTCAGTCTGCTAAGATCCTTCTAAATCCTGATTCCGTCATCCAACATTCTCGCTAGCCCTCTCAGCAGATTGGATCAGTATACTCTGTGAGCCCATCCACACTGTTAAAATAAATATGTTGACTGGGACCCTGCAGCAAATGACTAGTTGAGACCGATTCATTAATCATCATTCTTTGCGTGTGATTGTTCAACCCATTACAAATCCACTTATCTGTACCAGGCTCACAGGTCTGTGTCCTGCTGAAACCGACCAGCCTGGTAACCCCGTCAACAAAGGAAATGAGCTTAGTCTGGCATAGCTGGTTCTGAGTGAGCTCCTGTGGTTTTACAAAGATTAGTCTGGCAGGGCGGATCTTGAATCCATGCTGCTTCTCCTGATGGTGTCTGTACATAAGCTGGGAATTGTAATAAACTGATAAATCACCTATAATCACTCCCAGGGCCCTAAGAGGCCAGGGTTCCCAATTGCTTACCCTAAAACAAAACTAAATATATTTATATGCAAAAGAGCAGCCTAAAGTTAAACTGAGAAGTTTATCTTCAGCTCTCTGTCACATTGCCCTGCGCCCCCCCTTATTTTACTGTGTCCTCTTTTTCCTGCCCCTTATGAATCCTGTGACCCCATGAGGCCCTCTGACCTCCCAAGGCTACCCACTTACCTTATCTCATTCCTGCCCTCCCGGAAATGCCCCAAGCTCCAAAATGAACTCTTCCTGAACCCCTCCTTCCGCCATCCTATTTTTTAATATACTGATCTCAGATAGACGTAAGGGAAAAAACAACTGGAATAAAATCATTCATATCAAAGTATGAATGATTAATAGCCCTGCAAGAATGTTGATATTTTTGAAACCGGAGCATAGTTAACCCAAAATAGTCTCTAGTTAGTGAAATTAGATGCTATTATAAAAGCAAAATTGGGTGGAAAATTGTTAACAGAATTGGAACTCTCTTTTGCTGGGGGGCTTTGGTACTAGTCAAGAGTCTTGGATGCAAATAACAGGAACTTGCTCTGATTACCTTAAGCAGAAAAGGGATTTTAGAAGAGTACCGGATATGTATCCTCCGAACTGATGAAGAGGCTTGGAAGTCAGGCAGGATGCACAACAGGCTGGGCAGTCAAGAACTCATTTAGATCACACAACCAAAACAGGCTATCTAGAAAGCTGTGACAGGCTCCCCTGATGATGAATGCTTGCTCTTACTGAACACTCAACACCAAACCCTCGAGCACCTGAATCTCTGCCTCATGCTGCCGTAAACATTTTCAACTGCGCAGAGATTTAAAGTTCTGGTCCAAGCACCCACTGGCCAAGCCTGGGCCCCGTGGCCACGCCCAGCTGCCAGGGAGAGGGAAAAGATCTTTGGCTCTTCAGCTTTCCTGGTGGAAGGGTAGTCCTGTTCCTTCTCTCCTTATTTTAGGATGCAGATAGGGAGTTCTAAGGGCACAAGTGCCAGTATAATTCCTAGAACTCCTGAAGACTTGCCACATACTTTGACTGAAGGCTAGCCCTGGGTCTGCCTCTTCCACAGCCATTTGCTGGGGGATGGAAGTGGGGTGGGGGACAGGAACTTGCCCCCTTCAAGAATCATCAGAATGGGGAATTTAGGACTGTAGTAATGTAATCCACTCTTCTAACACCTCACCCAAGCACAGCAGCCAGAACTTTGACAAACCACTTTAAAAAAAAAAAAATTTTTTTTTTGGAATGCAACACACATGCAGAAAAGTGCACAAATCAAAGGTGTCTAGTTCTATGAAATTTCACGAAGTGAGCACACCTGTTTAAGAAACACTACCAGCACCCCAGGGCCCCCCCTATCTTATGCCAGTCACTGCCTCCCCAAAGATTAACCACTACCCTGGCATCTAACCCAATAGAACTTTAAAAAATTGAATCACATAGTGTTTTATTTCTTAGAGCTGGCTTCTTCGTTACTCAACAATTTGTTTGGGAGATTCATCCATATTGTCATGCGTGGTTGTAACCGACTAGCCACTTTTGAAAGATTGCTTTCCCACTAGCTTGCAGTCCCCAGAGCCCCAAGAGTGGCTGGCCTCACATACTGAAGTCAGTTCAGAAAGCAAAATATTAAGACACTTGTACATTCACAAGAAATTTGGACCCAACCATGATTTGTTCTAGTGCATTTGGGGAATACAGTCCCTTCTGTTGTAAAATATGAAAACCAGAAGAATCTGAGTAAGAAATGTAGTAATAAAGAGATAAAGAATACTTCGGACTGACAAATGTGTTTCGTGTGAGTATAAAATACTCTAAAGTGTCCTCTTACTTCCTGAAGATGCTGGCACCAGAAACAGAATTTGACTTCACACGTAGGTAAAGGATGTGGTATGTTTGTGAGCATTTGGAGTTTGAGAGATGCTGGGCTTTTTCCAGGCCAGAAAAGGGCTCACTGTGTACCTGGACATGCCCAAGTGAGCTGTCTGCATGCCCAGTGCAGTGGTCTCTAAAGACATGGTGATTTGGGGTGAACTGGGACTTGAAGCGAGGAAAGAAAGTACTGGTGCAGCTAGAGAAAATAAAACAGGTTTGCGAAGAGACTGCCAGTGGGGACGAGGAGATTCAGTCCCGTGGACAGGACAAGGAATGCCAGATGATCAGATTCAAAACATTTATGCTCTCCCAGAAATGTGCTCCAGAAAAGCACTCTCCTTAGAGAAACAGGTTGAAGATTAAATTACACCACCCTGGAGGCGCCCGTGGTCATCTGATAGTGCACTTGCTGGTGGAGGGACCCGGCGGTGAGAAGCCAGGGCTGGAGCAGAGGTGGCTGGCGAGGCTTTGTGGGGAGGCAGAATTCCTGGCTCTCAGCTGTTTGTTCTGTAAATGGAAGAAGAAAGCAGTTGGCATTCCATAGGTCTCTGTGGATAAAGCCATCACTTCGAAAGCCTCTCTATTCTTGATGGCGTAACTCATACCAGTAAGACAAAGAGAGGCTGCTGCATGTCTGAGAGCTCAGGGTTAGAGAAGAAGGCAGTGAGATGGCGCCAGCCAGCGAGAAGGCAGAAGCCTGGCGTGGTGGGGAAGGAGGCGGCAGTGAGGGAATCGTGGCTTGCTCAGGGACCTGGCCCTATCCAAGCTGCCTCTCTCTGCTTTTCAACACCAGCCCAGCCCCAGACCCAAAATTTTCGATACCACTGGATGGTGATGGGGAGGGTGAAGCAAAAAGGAAAGAGCAGAAGAAAAAGAAACAGAGAGAGTAAAGAAGTAAAGAATCGGAACAAAAAGGAACAGTTGAAAGACTGCCATGATTAGGGAGGGAAAGGAGTGTGGGAGAGGAGGAAAGAGGAGCATTTTAGAGGCTTATGTTCAACTTCCTCAGAAACTCAGGGAACCCCCCTCCCAGTGTGGGTGGCAGACAAGGGCTTCCATGAAACGCCAAGGATGGAGGCGCAGGCAGAGAAGCTCCCGTGGTCTGGAGATAAGACTCTGACTTCACACTTCACAGCGGCATTCATTCACATTTGCCTTGTCACTCTCAGCCTGTTGAGGTTCTTTCGAGAAAGAAACAAGCACTCTTCAAGTCAGGTCAAGAGTCTCAACAATTTTGTGCACCTATGTGCATGAAGCCTTGTTCTAGAAGCTGCAGAAGATATAAAAATGAGACAGAAGAATGTCCCTGTCTTCTCATTTACCAGAAGTATAAACAGATCATGAGAAGGGCCACATGAGAGGTAGGCATTAAATAAGATGTTGAGGGCCAGTGAGGGGAGAGAGCCCTCACTGTTAAAGGGAACAGGGAAGCCTCCCCAAAAGGAAAACCTATTTGAGAAGAAGACTGAAGGGTAAGGGATTGGATAACTAGAAGGAAACACCTTAAACCAAGACCCACATATGGGAAAGTACCGGGCATGTTTGAAACACGCTTAATGGTTTTGCCTACTCAAAGCTTAAGGGACTACAAGGAGATGAAGTTAGAAGGATGAGAAATCATATTATAAAGGCATTTGAATGCCAGAGTGAGGAATTTGGGATTCATTTGGAAGAGAAGAGGGAGCCATGGAAAGTTTTTCTGCAGGAGAGTTCCATGACCAAATTACATGTTAAGAAGAATAATCTGGCAGCAGTGTACATGAGCAACCAAGGATGACGAAGTTCTGGAGACAAGGAATCCAGTTAGAATAGTGTTGGAATAGTGTAGGGGGGACACTAAGAGCCAAAACTAGGCTTGGGACAAGGGAAATGAAAATTTAGAGTTTTTTTTCGATATTTCATTGATAAAACTTACAGAACTTAGCTATTGATTGGGTGTAGTGGGTATGGGACAGGAAGTAGTGACTTCAGGGTTTGGGTCTAGAAATGATAGAAGTATAATAGTGCTATTAACAGAAATAGAAAAATCTGACAGAAGCTCAGGATGTATGGGGGTGGCAAGGAGAGGGCTTAGTTTTGAATATACTGAAATGTTAGTGAAGTATCTAGATAAAATGTCCAGCAGGTAGTTGAAATGTGGAAAGTAAATGGGTTGCAGCTGACTATGTCAACAGAAGGATCATCTTCATAGCAATAGAAGTAGCTGAAATCACTAAATATTGTAATGGCCAACACATGGCTGAACCCTCACTGTGTGCCAGGAACTGCACTGAGGACATACATGCATCCTTATTTAATCCCCCCAAATCCCCATGGTCCATGTTTACAAATGAACGAAACTGTTAGGGAGATTAAGTAAAGTGAACAGGGATTTGAACCCAGGCATGCTAGCTCCAGGGCCTCAGGGCCCCCTGCCCTTTAAGGGCTATTTTGTCACCGTCAGCTTTGGGAGGACAAGCGAGTGATGGGGACGTGGACACCGCAGGTGGGGGGAGAACCTGAGGACAGAGCTCAGACCCACAGAAGGACAAGGGAAGTGGATATAAGACCTAAGCAAGTTTAGGGAGAGTCAGAAGAGGGGTCCAGTGAGAGGAAGGAGAGCTTGTCAACACAAGCCAGGAAAGACTAATTGACATAGGAGGGCCCAGGAGGAAGTGGGGTTTGGAGGCCAGGGAAGAGAGCTACTTCTCTGGAACCAAGGAGGAGAAAGAAGGAGAAACCCAGGAATTTTGAGGAGAAGCCAAGGGAAGTCATGTCGGTGGCACCTGGCACCCCAGTGAGAACTTCTGTGATACTTAGAGCAACAACTGTCATTTTGAAGAGAATACGCATGCTTCCGCGTGCTTGATTGCAAACACAGATTCAGAAGCTGAAATCCCGTTAGACGTGGGACTAAAGCCTGAACTAACGCTGAGCATGTCTGGCACTGCTGGTGCCACCTAACCCAGCACCCTGCTTTTGAAGACCCCACCACCATGGGCGTGGTGCAGTAAGCTGTCAACAGTCCTGTCCCCCAAAAAGGATTGTACTGGGAAGCGGCTGTGGCTCAATCAGTGGGGCTCCCATTTACCATACCTGGGTTCGGTTCCCAGGGCCTCCTGGTGAAGGCAAGCCCACCCGCACAGCGTGGTTAGCTGACCCAGCGAGCACAAGCAGCAAGGGGGGGATGAATGAATAAATAAATAAAATCTTTAAAAAAAAAAGGATTGTAACAAAAGGGGACCATTACATAGGAAAGCACTGGAAGGTAGAATTCTAAAATGCAGCAATGCACCAGGAGCCGAGACTATTTCAGCAAAACTAACTGAAAGAGCAGCAGGAGGAGAAAGCATGAAAACAGACCAAGATGCCAGGCACTTCAAACATCTGCTCCCTGAATAGTCAGCAAAGTCAAACAGAAAGGCTGCCCAGGAAGGGAGAAGAGGGAAAACGTGAAGAGTATGGATGATTAGGGGGTAAACTGGAGAGTAGGTAATTAAAAATATTAAGAGAGAGTCCTTCAAGGGACTCCTTGGTCAATACACTAGTACAGAAAAAGAGGAAGACAGTTAGGAAATTGTTAGGACCCACTAACTGCACTGATACCTTAGGAGTATATCTCACTTTACAAGGCACTTTCACATAGAACATCCTAGAGAGAGAGGCAGGAGTTACTATTACAGCTTTACAGGGGGAAAGCTGGCGTTTGTAATTTATCCAAAGTCACACAGCTAGTAAGTGGCAGAGGTTGTTCCCTAGCACTCAGAGTGGAGAAGGAGCCGGTTAATGGGATGAATGGATTATTTACCTTCATCTCACCTAGGAAGGTTATAAAGAGAGTCCTGCCCCCAGAGTCTCTACTAAAATAGGCAACTAGAGGTGTTCTCCCACCAAGCAGCAGCAGCCCAGAACAGTCGAAGTACGGTGTTTGGAGTCAAACAGACGTGGGCTCCAACTTTAGCTCTTCCACCTACCAACTAGAAACCTTGAACAAGCCTTTTAATCTCACTGAGCCCTTGCTTGTATATCTGTGAAATAGGAATCAACACCTCACAGAGTTACTGTAAGGGGGGAAATGTGAATATGAATGCAATAAAATTGCTAATATTCATTAAATGCTTAGGTTTTTGAACAATAAAAATATATTCCTATTGGAAACTTCAATTTTAAACTTTTTAAAGCGAGAAAATCATAATTCACTGGAAAGTATGCTCATTTTACTCTTAGTCGTCTCTACCTAAGGAAAGCCTACTATGAGCCCCTGGTTCTGCCATCAATGTGGTCTTTACTGCAGAATAAAATAAGCTGCCTCCAAAGGGCCAGCCAAGCACAAGCAGGAATGGTGAAGTCACACTTCACACCCCAGGACGGTGAGCAAATGATCCTGTCCCTGGTGGAGTTTAATAATCACCAACCAAAGCTAACCACACCCCAGCCCCCAGCACCTGCCTGCCATTTCTGCAATCCTCAAACTACGCCATGAAGTTGTTTCTAGCATCACTCCTTTTTCTCAGATGAAGAAACGGAGACCCACAGAAAATGAGTAACTTGCCCAGGATCAAGCCAAATTTGAACCCGGGTTGATCCAGCTCCCAAACCTATGTTCTTAACCATGGTTCCTAAGGATTTCATTAATCAGTAATATTTTTTGAAATTTAAGAATTGTAATAGAAGTGCCAATTTTTGGGACAGGTAAGAAAATACTTTTTGAAAGTCACCTCTTATCCTTGACATATTCATTTATTCAGTAGCTATTCATTGGTGTCTTCCGTGTTCCCAGGATTGTCTTAAGGGCTGGGTGCACAGCAGCGACCAAAGCCAAGTCTCTGCCTGGTGTCATTGTCGTCCATCATGCTTTGATACCAAGGATATTTTAATACCAATGAGGTTTTTTAAAATATGTGTTATTATTAAAAACATGGAGAATAGTAATACCATACATAGTTATGATAAGTCCAACAGAGAAACGATATCAAACATAAACAAAAAGGATCAGAAATAATCATAGAAAACATGGGATAAATTTAATTGGTATTTAAACTTCCAATCAAACACAGGAAACAAGAATGTGTTAAAAGTTAGGAAAGAGTCTCCGAATAAAAAAAAGTCCTTCCCATTGAAAAGACATTTAGAAACTTTAGCCAACAAGACAGAAAAATTACAAGACAAATTTTTGTTTTATGATACTAAAATAGATGTAATTTTTTGCCAGTTTGGAGATTTATATTCCACGGTACTATAAGAAGTGGAGTTTGATGGTCCCACTTGCTTTAGAAGCTCATTCCAAATCAGTCTTTATAGAGAACCCCTGGTAACCACTATTTTATATGAATGTTACATCTTCTTCCATTACTACAATATTAATGTTTATTTTGTCCATGGTTGCATTCCCTCCTTAGATGGGTGGGGAAAACTTCCACAAAGTCTAGCTCTGGTCTGAGAGTATGCCAGGGACCTCTGCCCCCAAATTTCAGTTGCCCAAAGCCATCCCTCCATGTTACTTCTTTCTTTGGGGTTCCTGAAGGCAGCTTCTCTCACCTCAGAAATCCCCTACTAAAATGCAAATATTTCTGCAAGTGTTAAGCCTATCAGCTAACACTTTCCTAATCAACCACAGCACCTTTGTTATCACCAAACACCTTGGCTTAAATTATATAACAACTTTCTGAGTGTGGTGTGGGAAACAGACCCTGAGCTTTGTCCTTGGTAGGGGAAGGTGAAGGGTGGAGCTATGCCTTTGGGGAATGCAAAGCTGGAAGAGAGAATTGTTAGAGGAGATCAAAGACAAATCTGCTCTAACTTGACCCCTTGCTTGTCTAGCCCTGTACTCCTGGGGGAGGGCATGGTGAGAGGACTGGAGGTGTCTGTGTGTATTGTGTGTGTATGCGTGTATTGTGTGTGTATGTGTATATTGTGTATGTGTGCAGGTATTATGAATGTGTGTGTCTCTCTTGTGTAAACTTTGTAAGGACTCCTGGGAAGCAGACAGCAAGTTCTGAGAAGAGGATTGCAGGGAAGTTTGCATGGCCTGAGGGAAGAGTGTAGGCTCTCAAGGGATGGTTGGTCTGGTTTTTCAACAGACCCATTAAAAAACTTAACAGCCAGCTGCTGTCCTAATGCCCCAACTCGTTCTTGCATTCCTGAAAACAGGCCACTTGAAAGATTTTACCCTTATTCACTCCAAATCAGATCACTTTTTAAATTTAAGATTTATTTATTTCTCCCCCACCCCCACCCCCCATTGTCTGCTCTCTGTGTCCATTTGCTGTGTGTTCTTCTGTGTCTGCTTGTCTTCTCCTTAGGCAACACCAGGAACTGATTCTGGGACCTTCTGGAGTGGGAGAGAGGCACCCATCTCTTGGGCCACCTCAGCTCCCTGGTTTGCTGCGTCTCTTATTGTCTCTCCTCTGTGTCTCTTTTTGTTACGTCATCTGGCTGCACCACCTGTCCGTTGTGGGCCAGCACTCCATCCAGGCCAGCACTCTGCGTGGGCCAGCTTGCCTTCACTAGGAGGTCTCGGGAATCGAAACCTGGGCCTCTTATATGGTAGGCAGGAGCCCAATCGCTTGAGCCACATCTGCTTCCCCCAAATCAGATCACTTTTAACCCCCAGTAAATGTTGACCACTGTGAGGTGCTATGGGTTATAACCAGACCCAGTAGCCGGGGACAGACGCTATGGTGGATGCAGAGGGGTAGGATGTCCTGTTGTCAGGGGCCTACCATTGAGACCAAGTTCTGCTCCCTAAATCACATCTCTCAGCTACAAGTTCAGTTTAGGTGACATCTACTCCTACCCACTCTCACAGTTAGAGAACCAGTGGCATCTACAGTGCATACTCCCCCTATCTTTCAGCATTATTCAGTCAATTTTTTTCTCCTAAATCCTTCTAGGTATTTTCCATTCATATAATTTTTTAGTGTTGCTCCAAGGACCAAGAAAAAGGTGATGGCTTATCAAAAGTCATATTTTAAAATAATATTTGGTGGGAGCAGATATGGCTCAAGCATTTGAGCGCCGACCTCCCACATGGGAGGTGCCGGGTTTGGTTCCCAGTGCCTCCTAAAGAAAACTAACAAAAAGCAGACAACGAGCAAAAGAAGGAGCAAACAATGAGCAGAAACAAACAAGCAAACAGACAAGGGAGCTAACAATGATAAAAAAAAAACCCTATAAAAAGTAATATTCAATGTTTCAGACAATTAGTTACAATAAGATAAGAGTAAAGGTCAATATACAAGACTACATAGACTTCATCCCAATAATGTAAGCATATATTATGACAAGTATATGTATCTAAGAAAGGAAGACAAAAAAAATGCACCAAATATTAAAACACTGGCTGTCTCTGGGCACTGAGGTTGTAGTGACTTCTATTCTTTCTTCAAATCTATCCACTTCTCCCTAGAGTGCTCGCCATCACCTAGTTAGTCACTATCATCCCTCACCTGAACTTCCATAGTAACCTCCTAACTGGGCTCCCTGAAACGGGTCCTCAAATTCACTCACCACATCGCATCAAGTGATCTAATTCCGATCTGGGGATCACAGACAGGACAACAAACTGGCACCAGCTCTTGGCTCCTTCCACAAAATCCAACCCTGGAGATGCCAAAGAAGCAAAAATGAGGTTAATGGATCCCAAAGCATATCACAAAAGCTGTTTATTTGTTTTTTGGTAGAAAGTCCAGGCTGGGTTAGATCTTTGGGAAGTGCAGCAAGGGCAGAGAATGGCAGCCTTGAGCAGACCAAGACTAGAAATCCTGACTGGTATATTACTTTTCTATTTCTGCGTAACAAATTACCAGCAGCGTACAACAACACACACTTATTATTTCACAGTTTCTGTGGGTTAGGAGTCTAGGACCAGCTTAACTAAGCCCTCTGCTCAGGGTCTCACAGAGCTGCAATCAAGGCGTTGGCCAGGCTGCATTTCCTTCCGGAGCTCTGGGTTCTCTTCCAAATTTGTGTGTTTATGGGCAGAGTCCAGTTCCTTGCATTTGTAGGACTGAATTCCCTGCTTTCTTGCTGGCTGTCAGCATCTAGAGGCCCCCACAGTGGCCTGCCATCTTCCCTCTCACAACATGGCTGCTTACTTCTTCAAAGCGGCAGAAGAATCTCTCTCCAGGCTGCTAACATAGAGTATCATATAATGTAAGGTAATCATTGGTGTGACTATCCCGTCATATTCACAGGTCCCACCCATACTCAAGGGGAGGGGATTATCCCAGAGTGCAGGACTCGAGAACCATCTTAGAATTCTTCCTACCACAGTCCACCTTCTGGCCCCCAAAGATTCATATCCCTCTTGCATGCAAAATACATTCACCCCAACCCTAGATCCTCATCCCATCACAGCATCTGCAAAATTTCATGACCCAAATCTAAATCTCATTATCTCATTGGCGCAAAGTCCAAAATCTCATCATCTAAATCAGGTTCAGATGAGATTCTTGGGTATAATCTATTAAGTGTAGCTCTGGGACACAATTCCTCTCAGTTTATGGACCTGAGACAAGTTATCTGCCCCCAACACACCAATCATTTAATGGTAGGACTGGCATAGGACAATAGCTATAGAGATTCTGGTTCATAAATGGGATAGATAGAAGTAAAAAAAAAAAAAAAGGAGCCACTGGTCAACAACACTTCTAAAAGTCAGTGGGCAAATGCTGGATTTCTTTGATTAGATTTTTCAAGGCATGGGAATAAATTGTCTATGCTCTCCACCCACTGGCTTCTGGGTTCCAACCTCCCAGGGATTCTTCCTTTTTCATGAAATGTAGTACTCGTTTGCAGCTCAGTTTTAGTAGCCTGCTTCCTGCCAGTGGTATGGAGAGCTAGAGCCAGAATCACATGAGGAGGGCATCTTTTCAAGTGAGAGATTGATTTCGTATAGGAATATTGATCAAATAAGTAAATATATTAAGGATACTGGGAGCCAGGTTTCTCACTATTACAAATATGGAAAAGGAGAAAATTAGAATGAACTCAGTGGAATGGGAATTGGAAGTGTTCGTTTGCAATCTAGGTAGCTACACATTTACATCTGTATTTAGAAATAACTATAGATGTAAATGCGTGTATATATACATACCTATATTCATTAGCTTTGTCCACTGAGAGACCCTACAAGCAGCAACACTCCAATAGCAATAAACACATTTATTGCCCAAATCTTAGCTTCTAAATATCATTTCCCACCAAACAGAACTAAAGCTCTTTAGAGAAATGTCTGATTTTCAGGCAGCAGCAGGGAGACAATAAGATGAGACCACAAGACCTTTTTTGCCAGAAGGCAAGGAAGTACTCAAAGAATGATAAGGACAGATCAAAAGCACATAAAAGCCGGCTTAAAGAGGCTTCCAGTGGTCAAACTGGGGACAATTTGAGTGTCAAAATAGTGATAGTAACAGATTAAAATTCACTGAATAAAATAGGAACCCTTGAGTTCATACAAATATAAAATAATAATAAATCAAAAGTTTGTTGAGGAATAAGTTATAGTTTCAAAATTTTTCCACACAAAATATTTATTAATTACAAAGATAAAAGGCATAACTTGACAATGGAGAAGCCTGGAAGACATTGTCTTAATAGAGTGATCAAAGTTAGCATCATCAGTAATGGGGAAAATGGGAACTTCGCCACCTGGTATAATGCACTAGGAAGAACACAACGGCACATCTGTCTTATTCCTACCAAAGACGCATAACCTGAATCTAATCTGAGGAAACATCAGACGGGCTAAATTGAGGGACACTCCAAAACGTAACTGGCCCCTAATCTTCAAAAGTGGTCATGAAAGTCAAGGAAAATCAAGATTTAAGTTAACCAAAGAGACTTGATACATGCCACACATGATTTTACACTGGACGCTTTTGCTATAAAGAATATTGTTGTGACAATTGATGAAACTTTGAATGGGGTCGGATGGCTGTAATGCGTGGAGCTTAATTTTCTGATTTTGTTGATGTATTGTTGTCATATAGAAGAATGCCATTGTTTGTAGGAAATACACATTTGGTTTTCAGAGTGATTGGGAATCAGCTTGGCAACCTCCCCTGAAATGGTTAAAAAAAAATAGCTACTTCTATTTTAGCTTTTCTGCAAGTTTGTGATTCTTTCAAAAACATTTCACAAAGAAGTGTACTATAAATTAAAAATAAAAAGACTACGGTTTGACTACTCCCGGGCAGGCTGCCCTCCAACTTTGTCATGCAGATTGTTTCAGGGCCTTTGGAACGGGGAGCAATAGCATGTTTCCAATCTCAGGCTGGGGAGATTCCCTGCTATTGTCAGCAGAACAGTGGCTGCCTGAGTCAGGCTCAAGATTGTCCACATTTCTGCTTTAGATTCACAGACAAATCATTCCCACTTGTTCTCAAAATACTGGCCAAACGCAAGCCCCATCTGTAGAAGTCAGCAAATCAGAGAGCCAGGTCTGGCTCTAAACTCTCTCACATTCTTTAGACTACAGGTCTCTCTCTGACCCTGAATCTTCCTAAGCCAACCAGCCACCTGGGTCTCCTCAGGAACAGATTTACTTGCTATTACATTATGGGGAATGTTGCTGACTTTTGCATGAGATTTCCTGCCTTCTCTCAGCAAGGGACCAAAATGGTTACAGCTAATTCTGCTGGGAGGTAACCAGCTGTTTTACACAGTCCTGCAGCCATTTCGTGAATTAACTTGGGAGAATCGTAGACCCTTAAAAAGCAGCATAAGGCTCTGGTGTCTGATAGCATTAGGATTTAGCAGCCTCAGCAATGAACCGAATGCAAAGAAACATAAAATCTATTAATAACTGCTGCTGAGGATGTCTGCACAGTCTTGGGTGAGATAAAGAATCTCTGTTCTTAGGAGTGATACTGTGATAATACCACCAACCATCCCAATTGTCAAGGTGTATGTGAGGATAGAGTGGACTTGGAGAGAATCCTGAGTTCTTTATTAAAAGAGCATTATAGGGTCGGATGTGGCTCAACTGGTTGGGCGTCCGTCTCCCATATGGAGGGACCCGGGTTCGATCCCCGGGACGTCCCGGTAAAAAAAAAAAAAAAGCATTATAGGGAGCGGATGTAGCTCAAGCAGTTGAGCACCTGCTTCCCATATGGGAGGTCCCAGGTTCCAACCCTGGAGCCTCCTAAAAACAAAAGCAAACAACAACAAGCAAACAAACAAAAAAAACTAACTCAGGGGAGTCGATGTGGCTCAGCGGTTAAGCGCCAGCTTCCCACATTCAAGTCCCGGGTTCAATCCCCAGCTCCAGTATCTTAAAAAAAAAAAAAAAAAAAAAAGCATTATATAGCCATATCACTGTATTTACTCAGTGCTTAATGGAAAGGAGGAATTTAAAATCCTAGTCCTGGGGGGCGGATGTGGCTCAAATGTTTGGGCGTCCGTCTGCCATATGGAGGGACCTGGGTTCGATCCCCGGGACCTCCCGGTAAAATAAAAAATATATATATAGAAGGCGCATGGGCTGCCAGGCTCTGTGTGCCGGTGAGCCGCCAGGCCCCGGGAGCCATCTAGCAAGATGATGACGTAACAAGGGAGAGACAAGACAAGATGCTTCGAAAGCTCTGAAAGCTAGGAACTGAGGTGGCGCAGGTGGCAAGATACCTCTCTCTGACATCGGAGGTCTCCAGGATCAAATCCTGGTGAAGACTGGAGGAGGAGGATGAGAAGAGATGGCAGGAAACAGACACAGAGAATTGCCCAGCGAATGGACACAAAACAGCAAATGGGGAAGGGGGGGTTTTAAATGGTAAAGTAAATAAATAAATCTTTAAAAAAAAAAAAAAAATTCCTAGTCGTGCTAAATGAAATAGGGATTGTTATTATTAAGAATCACATTATAGATAACAGTTTGTCCGGAGTCGTTTATTTTTTTATTCAACACACATTCATTGAGCACATACACTTGCCGGCAACTCTACAGGCACAAAGGAAGCAGCTGTCAACAGGAATATAAAGTCTCGTGGGGAGATATGCAACTACCCAGTAATTATGAGAGGACAGTGACCGAAAAAAGCTTCCAAGGAAAATCACTATCATGATCACGCAAGGAGAAAAGTCACAAGACTGGGAGTCAGAAGAAGATTTGAAACCCAGCTCTGCTTACTGCCTCTGTGAGCCTCAAGAAGTCTTTGAACTCTAACAACCTCCATGTCCTCAGCACTCTCGGAAAATCGGTGTAACGACATCTGCACACACTCTCTCGTGAGGATTTTGTGAAGCCCAAATGAGATCATCAATGTGAAAGCACTTAGAAAACTCAGAGATGTGAGTTTTTCACTTTGCAGCGGTCCTGATACAACATTTGAAAGCGGCTCCTTTCTTTAGTCCTCACAGCCTGGGGTAGAAGGAGCCAAGGGTCTTACAGTCTGTCCCACTGCTTACCAGAGGAGTCCGTGCCAGGTCCTTCTGCCTGCCGCAGGATATGGCTGTTCCCAGGCAGTGCTGCCTCTGCCCACTGGCCTCAGCCTTGTCCTGCCCAACATTTTCAATACAGTAAGTTGGATGAAAACACAAGAAGTCTACCAATTGTATAGCACAAATGAAGCTAGGAACAGAAAATACAGATGACAGTCAGATCCAAAATGATCTACCCAAGATAACGAGACGTTTTATAATCAAGATAAATGTAAAATCCTGCTTCTACGGCAGCACAAATGAAAAAGCTTTGGAGTATTGCTTGACTCTTTGGGTGTTTCCATATGAATAGTGTGCAGTTTTCAGAGTACTTGCATCTCATTTAATCACTTGAGAAGTTGCTTTGCTGAGTGAGTCCAATTTGTTGGTTAAAAAATTCATTCTGGGGGATGGATGTGGCTCAAACGGTTAGGCGTCCGTCTCCCATATGGAGGGACCTGGGTTCGATCCCCTGGACCTCCCGGCAAAATAAAAAAATAAAAAATATAAAAAATAAAGTGTTGAAATCACAAGCACAGAGTCAGAAAGCTAAATAAAAAAATATGAAGCTTTCTTTAAAAAAAAAAAAAAATTCATTCTGATTTATCCTTTTGTTTGCAAATCCAGTATTTCCTGATTTAGGTTTGATTAAGTCTGGGTTCATGCATATTACTAGGTATAGCTATATTCTAATCCTTGTTACAAATAAGGGTGTAAAAATGTGTACCTTGCCCTGGATTACACAGTGAGGCATGGGTGGACTGGGAAGAGGCATCGGATTTCCTTCAAAAACTCAGAGTCCTACCTTTTCTTTAATCTCTGCCTCCTCTAAGAAACTTGCCCCAGTCTTCCCAGTTACAATTAATCTTTTCTTCACTAATTCCCAGAGTACCCTGCATGTCTGTATAGCACTAGTCATGGTCTTGAATTAAATGCCGTTATCCTGTACCACCCAATTCTCCCAGCTCAGACTTGAAAGACAAGGTCTGTGCCATATATCTTTTTAAATCATCATTACTCTAGCACAGATATTTGCACATATTAGGTGTTCGATAAATTTTGGCAGAATTGAGTGGCTAAAATGGATCATGGGCTTTGCAGTTACACGTGGCTTTGAATCACTATTTAGCTGTTTCTTAGGCTCCATCCCCACTTCATAGGATATTTTCTGAGTATTAGTGCTTGCTAAATTCACAGGGTAAATAAATTCATAGGGTAAACAAATCCCCTTCAATTCCTAGCTCATTGGCTTGACTGAAGTCAGAGAGTGAGTTTTTTTTAAATGGAATAAGACATAGTCTCCCCATGTTTCTGTGCAGAGACCCGATGTCAGTGACTTAGTCCCCACCAGCCCACTGTCCACCCAGGCTCTCCCAGTCCCTGGAGTCACCGCATGGCAGCTGCTTTCCTGGTGTAAGTCAGCTGTGCAGGGATATTTGAGAAGCCTCCAGTTTCTTTTCCCAACCGCTACCCTTAACAACATCCCACCTGCTCAGAGCCTGGGCTCTCAGGATCCATATTTGTTTGCAATTCCATAGTGTTTGGCTGCTTACCTTACTTAGGCCAGAGGGACTACAAAGTTGACTGTCATAATTCCATCCTCAAGGATCTCAATCTGCTGAGGGTCAGGGAGTACACTTAGACCAGGGGTTCTTAACCTTTTTTGTTCCACGGACCCCGTTGCCAGTCAGGTGAAAACCACCGACCCCTGACCAAGTCCACACTACACTGTGTATTATTTAATAAATATATCACACCCACACCAACACGTCCCCACAAGAATAATGTTGGGGTTTTTTTTTTGTTTTTTGTTTTTTTTTTCAATTCAAGCTCACAGACCCCTGGTTAAGAACCTCTGACCTAGACAAACTAGTCTCCCTCAGAGCAAAATGTGATGGCCCATAAAGAGATATACCCTTGGTGGCTCCTCAGGACCCCAAAGTGAGAGGCAACTCTAGATCGGGTCAGAAAAGTTTCTGCAGCAGTAGTGGTGTCTGAGTAGGGCTTATAAAGATTAATGGATAGCAATGGGGAAGCGGATGTGGCTCATGCAATTGGGCTCCTGTCTACCATAAGGGGGGGGTCCCAGGATCGGTTCCCAGAGCCTCCTGACGAGAAGATAAGCAGACACAGAAGAACGAGCAGTGAATGGACACAGGCAGCTGACAGACAGCTCAAGCAGCAAGGGGCGGGGGCAGGATAGATAAAATAAAATAAATCTTAAAAAAAAAAAAAATAATACATAGCTGTGGGGTTGAGACAGCACTTCAGGGGGAATGAATAGCCTAAGTAAAGCCAAAGAGGTGGAAAACAAATGGGAAGTGGCCAAGGCACAGCCAGCACAGATTTGGGCCAGAACACAGGGTGCAAACCGTGGAGGAGCAGCCGAGAAGCCTGGGATGGTAGGCGGCTTCTAAAGTGGCTCCCAGGGACACCCACCTCCTGATATACACAGCCTTGTGTAGTTCCCTCCCCACGTGGTGAAGTTATCCCTCGTGTTCCATCTTGCAGGCTCTCGTGCTCACTGACTTTAACGAAGCCAGCTGCCGTGTTGCGGCATGTCCTAAGGAGCAGCCCCCTTTGCAAGGAACTGAGAGTGGCCTCTGACCAACAGCCAGCAAGGAACCAAGGCCCTCAGTCCAGCAGCCCTCAAGAAACCGACTCCTGCCAACAACCGCTGGGTGTGCTTGGAAGCGGACCCTGCACCAGCCAGACCTTGAGATGCCTGCAGCCCCAGCTGACACCTAGATTGCAGTCTTGGAAGAGACCCTGAACTGGAGGACCCACTTAAGCCATGCTCAGATGCCTGGCCCACAGAAACTGTTAGATAATAAATGAGTGTTGTTTTAAGCTGCTAAGTCTAGGGGTAAGTTGCTACATTACAGTAGAAAATTAACATACCTCGAAAGAATTAGAGCCAAACTTTGGAGGACAGTCAGGACCAGTCTGATATATCTGACCTTCAATCCACAGGAGACTGCGAAATATTAAAGGTTGTGAGCAATGAGATGACGAGAGACAGGGTTTTCTAATACTGATCTGGGAGTGGTGCAAATAGGAATTGGAACACGAGGAGACAGAGCTGCAGGTTAAGAGATGATGCAGACTTCTTGATGAGAACATGATTCCCTGATGAGAAGCAAAGAGGGCTTGGGCAATAATGGCAAAGGAGAAGAGAGGGAAGAAATGAAAGATACAGACTAGACTTCCTCTCCTGGCTGCATATAGAATGTGGGGGTGAAGGAGAGAAGGAAGAATAAAAGAAGACACCAAAGAATAAGGAATAGGAAGCTGGAAATATGGAAACACCATTTAGAGAGGTAAAGAAAGAAAAGCAGGTTTAAGGAAGCGATACTGTGTTCAGCTTGGGACCCACTGAATTTAAAGTGCCAGTGAAATATCTAGATGAATTTGAGGTTGAAGCCAGAGCTCTGAGAGTCACCTACATAAAGGTCCTAATCCACTCCTATTAGGGAACGAGGGTTACAAGACAGAGCTCAAGGGACCCTGCGACTACCTTAACACACAGCATGAGAAGGTGAGGCTGCAGCTTGGGGGCATGGTTCCACCCTTTCCATCTTGAAATCATGGAGAGCACAACTGGGGCAAACCCCTGCTTTGTTGCCTGTTATGCCAGGGAGCCGGAGGTCTTCCTGGGAGCACCTAGTGCTCTCTCTGCCCGGGATTCACTTGGCCTCTTATGAAGGTGTATATATTTTCTTGCATGAATGTACCAAATAACTGGCCCAGTGAGTGATGTAAAGTCTTCAGGTCTCATTCTAGAGGCCCATTCCAGATGAATACTCATCCTCACTGCAAAAAAAAATAGAGTTTCTCTGTCGAAGAATTCCTGGTACCTCACCAACAGGTTTCTGGTACTATGAGAGAAAGTAATTAAACTAGCTACCGTTTACTGTCTAGCTCCTACACGCCATGTGGTTGTAAATTAATCCTCGCAAAAATCCAGTGCGATAGACTATTGCCATCCTCGTTTTCCAGATGTGGGTCAGAGAGGCTAAGAAAGGTGCACAAGAGCACACAGCTGACAAGTAGCAGGGCTGATGAGTAGTGGGCTGAGATGGCTCTGATTCCAATAATGTTCTATTTCCTCTAGGCTGTACTGTCACTGGTTGTAGAGGAAAAACAAGCTTAAGCCGTAGGAGACACATCTAGGTGGGGAGAATGGGGTTAGGAAGATGACACTGTTTTATTTCTCGACCAGGAACAATGTCGTATCGTTTTTTTTAACTCCCACAAAGCTCAGCACAATGAAATGGACACTGAGGCCTTCAAGAAATATTTGTTGACTGAACGAATGAACAAATGGATAAATGAATGGTGAGTAATCACTATTTAAAATCAAAACCAAGTAACCCTTCTTCTTCACCCTAAAAACTCTGGTACCTGTTTTTCTCTGGCTTTCAGACAAGCCAACCACAAGCAAGTTCATTCCAATGAGGAAAGGCCACTGGAGAACCCTAGTGGACCCCAGCTTTTGGGGAGGGGGTCTTTTTGTTCCTCCTGACTTCATGATCACCAAGGTGGTCCTGCTGACTCGTCCACTTTCCTTTTCATTCTGCTGCTGTCCGCTGAATCGAGGCCACGGGGCTATTGCGTAACTTCCTAAAAGGGCCTGCTTCACCCCTCTAACCACCCTAAAACCTGCTCCAGATTAACTAACCCAAAACAACACCTAGCACTTGACACTCCAGTGCCGCAGAACAAAGTCCAAACTCTTGAGCCTGGCTCCCCAGAGGAGCCCCTGGCACTGGTCCATCCACCCCCTCCACGGCTTCCCGGCTCTCTTCTCCCCCCTGTCCCAGAGGCGCTAGGACCACGCCCAGTGCCTCGCAGCTACCCTGCTGAAGCCCTTCACACTGCCTCCTTCCCCTCTGCGTTTACCCCAGCGTGGCACAGTTCAGCCCCTCCCCATCTCTGTGGGGGCCTCAGCCCTCTGTGCCACACCTTCTTCCAAACCTCTTTGACGGGTTTGTTCTCTCTCTTTCATCTGTTACCTTTGTTATCCATTATTGATGATACCAAAGAATTACATAAGCAATTTATTGATCACTTATGTACCAGGTGCTTCAGATGCACTAGCTCATTAATCCTTACAAAATGCAGTAGACACTTTCCTCATTTTTCAAATGTGGAAACTGAGGCCCAGAGAGATTATACAATTTACCCAAGGCCACATCAGGCAGGATGTGGTAGAGCTGGAAATCAAATGCAGTCTGTGGAACCCCAGAGCCTACGTTCTTTTTATATTATGCTATGCAACTTCTCATTCACTCTGCCATTATCCACTCATCCAGCAAACATTCATGGTGCATCCATTATATGTCATTCATTCATTGTAGTATGTGGTATAAGAGAGGAAATGACTGACTACAAACCCAGTCCTCAAAGTGCTTTGAGAGCCGCTGCACTGTCCTATCATATCTCTTTTTGTGTATTTTCTGCCTTTCCATGCCTGGGTAGTTGCCTGCACACAGTGGGGGATCTTCTCCCTCAGAAAGTAAGTGTATGAGACCAAGGATGGGAGTCTCTCTTAATCATTGCTGTATTTTCTTTTTTTTTAAAGATTTTATTTATTTATTCATTTATCCCCCCCTTGCTGCTTGTGCTCGCTGGGTCAGCTAACCACGCCGTGCGGGCGGGCTTGCCTTCACCAGGAGGCCCCGGGAACCGAACCCGGGGCCTCCCATATGGTAAACGGGAGCCCTACTGATTGAGCCACATCTGCTTCCCTGTATTTTCAATATTCAGCACAGTGCCTGGCACATAGTAGGTTCTCTGGAAATAGCTGTTGAACAAGTGAGTGAATGAGTGAATTAATGAATGAATATTAAAGGACAATGTGGATGTGGAAATAGAGGAGGCAGAAGATAAACTCCTCCATTTCTAAGCCCCAAGATTCCCGGTGGGAACAGCACATAAATCTAGCGGTTTGAGAACAAGAGTGAATTTAGTACCATTGTCACTGTTTAGCTGATGGATGGGAGTCAAATTGTTCCCATGTTGTATATCTGGCCCTCGGGACTGATTGATGGACCCTGTACAATGTCCCTGCTCCCACACCAGGAAGAGAGGACTTCAGACCCAGGGTTCCCAAGTTCAATAGCCTTTTCTTTTTTGCCTTAAAAAAATTGCGGAGGCATGAGATACTTCCGTTCTGCCCTGGTATCTTTGCACTGTGCCCAGAGAAACAATCATATCAGGTTCAGGAAGGCAAGGGCTTGCAAAGGCAGGGAAACAGGAACCAGCCCCACTGACGTCCTGCCCGGGGGAGACAGTCTGTGAGAAAAAGAAAGCCAGACTTCACCAGCAGCTCCACGCTGAGGGGCTGGCCCTGCAAAGTCCATTATTCTTAAACACACACACTCTTCCTTCCCTACCCCCACCCTCCTCCCCACACACATACCAAATCCTGGGTGAAATCTGACCAGGGGGTGAAATACTGCAGAATAAATTGCAGCTCCTTAACTCCGATGCCAGGCCCTCACCAGAAAAGCTTCCATCTCCCTCTCAAATACATCTCCATCAACCCAGCTCCCGCCTGGCTGCTCGGCTCACTGCCCCCAAAAATGGGCAAGCCCCGTCTCACTCTACTCCCTCCTTCTCTTCACCTTCCGCGTGCTCCCTTCCTCTCCTCTCTGAGTAGCAAGGTCTTCCCCATCGATCCTTGACGGAGAACATCTTAGCCAGAATTATTCGCTCTCACTTTGGAATTCCAGCAGCACTTCCTATCTAAGTCAGTGCTTCCTAAGCTTTCTCATGAGGTAGAAAATGATAGTATGTGTGTGGCACCCTGATCTCAGCCAGGGCAACTCACCCAGGAACCCCAGCTGCCTGGATGGCTGAGGGGCTCTATACTATCGGCGCTCCTGTAATCCATTCAAAGACACAGCACACCTGACAGGTGGGCAAGCTTGGCTCTGCTCACTGCCTGACTCTTACAGAGTACTCTGCGAGCCCGTCGGGCGAATGGAAGACAGGGGTGTGTCAGAGTACCTGCCTTTGCAGGGCTTTCACGTTAATTACAGAAAGAGCAGGTACTTGCCTGTATAAGTAACCCACCCACGCACACACATGCACACAGTCATTTTTAAGCTCTTTGTGGTTCAGAAAAAAGCACAGCCTTTGGCATTAAAGACATACGGAGGTTCAGATTCTGACTTTGACACTTAGTGGCTGTATGAAGTTAGGAAGTTAACATCACCTCTCTGGTATCACTTTTCCCGTGTATAAAATAGGGATAATAACAACTACCCTTATAATGTTGTTTCTTTAAATTTTAGTGAGGTATAGTTTATACAAAATAAAGTTTGCAATTCAGTATGTTTTCACAAGGATATAGTCAAGTAATTATCAGTACGATCAAGATACAGAACATTTTGATCATCCCAAAAAGTTCCTTCCAGCCTCTTTACAGTCAATCCCCCCATTCCCAGTCTCCTGGCATCACAGACCTGATTTCCATCAGTTTAATTTTGCCTTTTCTAGTTTTCCATATAAATGGAATCATACAATCATAATCCATTGTGCCTAGCTTCTTTTCTTAGGATAATACTCCTGAGATTCAAATTTTCTGCTCATAAAAGATACCCTTAACATAAAAAGACCATCCTCAGAATAGGAAAAAATATTTGCAAAACGTATAACTGACAAAGGATTTCTTTCTGGTATATATTAAGAACTCTTACAAATCAATCATAAAAATATAATGAGCAAAAAACTTGAATAGAAACTTCACAAAAGAAGATATATGAATGGCTAATACACACAGAGACATGTGTTCAACATTATTAGTTGTTAGGAAAATGCCATTTCAAATCACAGTGAAATACTACTACATACTTACCAGGATTGCAAAGACCGACACTACCAAATGTCGGCAAGGAGGTGGCACAACTGGAGCTTTCATACATTGGGAGTGGGAGTGTCTAATGGTTCTACCACTTTGGAATAGTGTTCGGCAGTTTTTTAAAAAGTTAAACATACGCCTGCCCTATAACCCAGCGATTTCACTGTTACATATTTACCCAAGAGAAATGAAAACAGGTCCACAAAAAGACTTGTGCAAGCATGTCCATAACAGCTTTATTCATGCTATACACAACCCAAATGTCCATTAACAGGAGAATGAATAAACAAATTGTGGTGTGTCCATACAATGGATTACTATTCAGAAATAAAAAGGAATCAACTACTGGTTCTTGTGTACAACACCAAGGCTGAATCTAATTTATCAACAAATTCTTGATTAGTATTTTCTAAGAGACCTTTCTAAGAAATATTTTCTATCCCTATGTCACACACACAAAAAATATTCCCTCCTGTTTTCTTTTAGAAGTTTTATGAAGTTTTTATGGATAAGAAATTTCAAAAGTAAGTCGGGAGGTCATTCCAGGGATTATGCTTACGCAGTTCTCAGACAGATTTATTGTTATTGTAGTTATAATCTTGTGTTAACGGAAGAACTTGTGACATTGATATAAAGTTCACCAATAAAACCATCTAGAGCAAAAGTTTTCTTTGTGAAAAGGCTTGTGATTATGAGTTTTATAGCTTTAATTGCTACGTGGCTATTCAATTTTTTCCCTTGGGTCAATTCTGTTAAATTGTGCTTTTCAATGAATTTGTCTATTCTAAATTGTCACATTTATTGTCATAAAATTGTCATAATTTATCCTTATTGTCCTTTTAGTATCTGTAGCATCTATAATGATGTTATTTGTTCATTCCTGACATTGTTTTTCTTTTTCCTTGACCAGCCTATGAATTTTATGAATTTTATTAATCTTTCCAAATAACCAACGTTTGGCTTTATTAATTTCTCTATTGCTTGTCTTTTTTGCTGCTTTACAGACTTCTACTCTTATCTTTATTTACTGCCTTCTACTTACTTTGTGTTTAATTTCTTCTTCTTTTTCTGGCTTCTTAAAGTAGAAATTTATTTCATTGAGTTTAAACATTTCTTCTTTCCTAATAAAAGTATTTAAAGCTTTAAATTTCCCTTCAAGCATTGCTTTAGCTGTGTTCTAACACTTTTGATATGTTACATTTTCATTATCATTCAGTTAAAAATATTTTCCAGTTTCTCTTGTGATTTCTTCTTTGAAACATGGGTTATTTATAAGCATGTTGTTTAATTTCTAAATATTTGGGGATTTTCTAATCTATTGTTATTGATTTCTAATTTAACTTTATCATGGACAGAGAATATATTCTGTAAGATATCAATCTTTTGAAAGTATTGAGAGTTATTTTATGGCCCAGCATATGGCCCATCTTGGTGAATGTTCCATGGGCACTTGAAAATAATGTGTATTCAGCTGTTGTAGAATGGAATGTTCTTACTGTTAGTTAGGTCAAATCATTGATTGTATTGTTCAAAGCATTTTTATCCTTACTGATTTTTGTCTATTTGGTCTATAAATTACGTAGAGAAAGCTATTAAAATCCCCCACTATAACTGGATGTTTGTCTATTTTTTCTTTAGTTCTGTTACATTTTGCTTCTGTTATTAGATGCATTCATATTTAGGAATGTTATGTCTTCCTGATGAATTAATCCTTTCATCATAATGAAATGTCCCTCTTAATCTCTGGTAATGCTCCTTGACTTAAAATCTATAGATATTGGGGAGCAGATGTAGCTCAAGTGGTTAAGCACCTGCTTCCCATATACAAGGTCCCAGGTTTGATCCCTGGTACCTCCTAAAAACAAAACAAACAAGAAAAAAAAAAAAAAGCCAACTCTCATTGGGGAGTAGATGTAACCCAGTGGTTGAGCACCTGCTTCCCATGTACAAGGTCCTGGATTCAATCCCTGGTACCTCCTAAAAAAAAAAAAAAAATCTACTGCTATTAATACAGCCACACCACCTTGCTTATCTACTGTTTAACTATATATCTTTTTCCATCTTTTGACTATGAACTTATGTGTGTTCTCATTTAAACTGTGTTTCCCATAGACATCATATACTCGAGTCTTGACTTTTTTTTTATATGGGATTACCAGATGAAATTCTCCCTACCTTTTAAATAAAGTGTTTAGTCCATTTCCAATTAACATAGTTATTGACGTGATTGGGTTTGAGTCTACCATCTCTCTACATGTTTTCTATTTGTCCCATCTGGATTTTCCACCTTTATTTCTCTTTAACTGCATTCTTTTAATTAATTGACCTTTTTCAATATTCCATTTTATTTCCTCTATTGACTTTTTAAGTTATATCTCTGTTGTTGTTTTTAGTAGCTGCTTTAGGAATTATCATAGTCATCCTTAATTTGTCATAGACTTCTTTGAATTAATACTGTACCTCTTCAAATGAAATGTAAGAAACTTACTACAATATTCTTCTCTTTTTCTCCCCCATCCATTGTGATTTTTTTTTTTTTTTAAGATTTTTATTTATTTATTCATTTATCCCCCCCCTTGCTGCTTGTGCTCGCTGGGTCAGCTAACCACGCCGTGCGGGCGGGCTTGCCTTCACCAGGAGGCCCCAGGAACCGAACCCGGGGCCTCCCATATGGTAAATGGGAGCCCTACTGATTGAGCCACAGCCGCTTCCCCCATTGTGATATTATTGTCATCTATTACATGTCTTTATATGTTATATACCCTACCATATTGTTATTAGTCTCATTTTAAACGGTCATTTATATTTTAAATAAATAAAATAACAGAGAGTATTTGGTATCTACCTATATATTTATGTTCTTCATTTCTGTAAATATGAATTATCATCTGGTATCATTTCCCTTCAGCCTGATAAATATCCTTTAGCATTTGGCGTAATGTGGGTCTGTTGGCAACAAATTCTCTCATCTTTTGTTTGTCTTAAAATGTTTTATTTCACCTCATTTTTAAAGTGATATTGTAGCAGAATATAGACTTATGGGTTGGCAGGTTTTCTTTTTCTTTCAGCCTGTTAAATAGGCCATTCCATTTTCTTCCAGCCTCCATTGTTTCTTATAAGAAGTATGCTATCATGTATTTCTTTGTTCCCCTGTAAGCAATGTGTTTAACCCCCAATATAACTTGGGCTGCTTTTTAGATTTTCTTTTTATTGTTCTCTTTATTCAGCATTTTGACTATAATTTCCTGAGTTGGAATTGAATTGATGAACATTGAAACTGGCCCAGTGCATTCAGATTGAAGATTACATCTCTTTTTTTATTTTTTTAGGAGGTACTGTACAAAATTAATCTCCTGAAAGATTTCTTAGTAACTTTATTACCTCACAGTTTCCCAGTTAAAGAAGGCAATGGAGACCTTTGAGAGTATTAAAATTAGATACCCAGAATAAAGAGGCAGAAAAATAAAACCATGAGAAAAGGTTAAATAATTATTACACTAGAAGACATGAAATGTGGAGGGATCATGAAGAGAAAATGCACACATATCTAATAATAATTTAAAAATCAGCATTTTGTTATACCTTAATAAAATTAGTTTTAATAACCAGAGTTGTTCAATAGTAAAACAGGCTGTCTCAAAGTAGTGAGCTCCCTGTCAGTAAACTATTCAAAAAAAGACAAGTGAGACTCCTTAGCAGAAAGCTGGAAAAGATGGTTTTGCTTTAAGCATGAGGATGGGCTAGCCAGCATCCACATTTTCATCAAACCCTAATGTTCTATAATTCAATTTTGGCATTTGGGGATTCTCTTTTGTTCATTCATTTATTCCATAAATGCTGAATGCCTTTTATATGTCAAGTGCTAGGGATACTTTACTGTGCAAAATAGATGTAGTTCCTGTACTGGAGGAATTTACCCATCAGCAAAGAGAATGAGAAGAAACAAATCCAGGTTGTAGCACAAAGGATTTAGATTAGCTCTAAAGAAGGGTGCGAACTTGTTAAACACAGGGGTTTTAAATTTGTATTATTTTCCTGTAAATCTTTTAACATAGGACAGATTCTCATCCATCTAGGATGATTTAAAATATAATGCATGCAATGCTTGTAGATGGAGGAAGGAATTATGTAGTCACTTGAAATCTTTTCTATTCTAGTGAACCAATTATCATCTAAACACATCTAGGAATATGTTGTATCAATGCTTGGAACATTTCATTCAACTCTTCATGCTACTTCCCAATATCAATTAATTGGTAGGAAATAGGTGGGTCTCTTTCCTTCTCTATTTAGACAGGAATCTGAGGCAAAGCATGATGAAATGACTGCTAAGAACCAAAAGCCATGCTTAGAAAATACTCTCTAACTTTTGATAGTTATTGAATATCTACTATGTGCTGTGTATGCATTCTCCTAAATACCTTAAGTATATTATCTTATTTATTCCATCCCACAACCCTAGGGGTAGGTATTGTTATCCCCATTTTGTAAGCGAGAAAAATGAAGCCCAGAAAGTACATATAACTGCTAGCAAGCAGCACAATCAGGATTCAAGCCCAGATCGATCTGATTCTAAATCCTCTGCTCTTAAACCACTGTAATGTAATATGATCATAAACAAAATATATGTCATGATTGGGTTTGTAAATAATTCCTGTATTAGCCAGAGTTCTCTAGAGAAACAGAACTGATAATGTTAATACTATTGGATTTTTTTATAGGACTTGGTTTACACAACTGTAGCGATGGGCAAGTCGAAATCCTGTGGGGAAGGCTGCAAGCTGGAAACTCCAATGAAGGCTTTCAATGAATTCTCCAGGAAAACCTGGCTAGCTGAACTAGAGATGGAAATTCTCCTTACTCGCTGCTGAAATCTTCACTGCTCCTTTAAAGGCCTTCAGCTGATTGGATGAGCTTTCTCTCGTTATTGAAGACAATCTCCTCAGCTGATTGTGGATGTAATCATCGATAGATACAATCAATGTACTGATGATTTAAATCCATGAAATATCCTCACAGAACAATCAGGCCAGTGCCTGCTTGAACAACTAGACACCACAACCAGGCCAAGTTGCTACATGAACTTAACCATCCCAATTCCCTAGGTTCTGCAGGCCAAGAAACATCTACGGCATGTTCACTTACTCAGTAAAGACTCATCTTTCCCCAGAATATGGAGGATCTTAGCCATAAAGGTAGAATTTCTGGATCTGGGCCTCCAGGGCCAAGCAACATGTCTCCAACTGAATGAGCATCAATGGCTACTGATGGTTACTACTTCCAACGAAAGTCTTCATTCCAGGTGTGTGCAGCCTCTTCCCAAGGCTGTGAGTTAGTAGACTAAGCCCCTGACCAGGGTGAGACAGACTTGCTTTCTGATGTTAGGACAAACCTGTGATTTACTGAGACAGACCTTGTTTTTCCATATGCTCATTGGATATTAAAGGATTGTCCTTTTTTACCATTCTATAGGAAGCCAAACATTTATAATGCTCTTCCAACTAGGGGTGAAAATCCTTTAGAAGTTGGGTACCAAAGTGTTTTATACCCCTCAAGAAGCCTTCCCTAACCCCAGTTATGCTATGTTATTACTTAATTGTATGCTGGTTTAAAATACACTTATTAGTGTATATTTCCCATGTACTTTACTAAAATGCAGTTCCTGGTGAACCAGCCTTTGGAGGCAGGCAGACCTAGATTCAAATTCAGGCTCTACCAATTACTAACTGGATGAGCTTGGGAAAGCTGCTGTATTTCTCTGAATCTCAGTTTCCTCACATTAATATTGAGTTAATAATATCCCCTCTCAGAAGGTAATTCTGAGGATTAAAAGATACGATATATATAAAAGCACTTGACATTTAATAGGCATTCAGCCCAGGTTACTTTCCAGGAGAGCAGGGGCCATATCTCTGTCATCCTCATGTCCCTCCAAGTGCCTAAACTTAGCATCTTGAACTTGAAGGTATTCAATCACTGTTTTCTGAATGAGGAGAGAGCCCTGAAGTTGCAGTCAAAAGCCCTGAATTTAAAATCAGATTCAGATTAATTATGGGTCAGACATTTCCCCTTAATGAACTTCAGTTTCCTTTTCTAAAGAATCAAGTAAACAACACTATGCCAAGCACAGTGGCTCTCAACCCTAATTGTACATTAGATTCACCTCAGCCCCACCCCAGAACATAAGAAAAAAATATCTGGGAACGGGTCCTGGACATTGGTATTTTTTACATTAACACAGGAGTTTCTAATGGCCAGTGAAGGTTGAGAATCACTAGTCCAGCACTTAGCTGGCACATAGCAAGCACTCAATAAGTATTCTTCCTTCCTGTTATAATGGAAGTGATGATGATAGGAGGAACTTCCTAAAGGAAGTACTCTCTATTCCAAAAACATCACACATACATCCTATAACATAAATTCATTTTTAAAAATATTTTTGAAAAAGAAATACTGCTAAGGTGGTTATATTTATAGATATTTACAATTTAAGCTGGGAGGACTCTAAGAGTTCATGCAGTCCAAACCTCTCATTTCGAAGATGAAGTAACAGAGACCCACAGAGAGGAAATTCTTTTCCCTGTGTCACATGGTGGCAAGAACCCAAGTCTTCAAGTCTTACACTGGATAATAGCATCTTCCTCAGAAGTTTCTAAGTACCAGAAAGCAATGGAGAAGCAAAATTCAGTCATTTGACACATATTTATTAAATACACACCATGTGCAAGATACTAGGATAAGTGTTGTGGTAGCCAGAATAAACTAGGCAGGGATTCTGCCCTGAGGCAGACAGTACAGACTTCCTGAGAAGAAGGTAGAGGAAGGGAAGTAGTAGGGTTCCTTGCCGTATTGCCCTGGGTCTAGTGGGAGCAGACTGATCACCAGGTAGTGAAAAACTAGCCTCATGCTAACCTGGGTACCCGACCTAAAGCAAGTTGTTATTGTTGTTATTATATATTATTCTTAACATAATACCAGCATTATAAGCCAAAAATTGTACAGTACAATTCTTCAGTACTGACCTTAATACTAACTAACTACATGAGAGGGATCTGGAGAATTCATGTTTGAAACTGACATCATGGAGACTTCCAGATGCAGTGGACCAACTTGTACAGACCAATTATCCTTCCAAAAACAGATAAAAATGTTGGATAAAATATCCCCTCTCTCACTTGGAGGTGGAGTGGACATCACCATCCCAGTCCCCTCAGGATTGGGGGAAGAACTATGGACTAGAGTGGACTTGATGGTATTCTGTTGTTCACATATGGTGATTCTAGCAATGGAAGAAATTATAACAATGAGGTGGAGCCAGTGGCCACTTGACACTTTTGGGGCAGGGAGGGGACGAGTAGTTGAAATACAGGGGCTTCTTTGGGATTTGGAGGTTGTCCTGAGTACCATTGTGGCAACGGATGTAGGCCATTTTAAATCAGCACATACCACTCAGTGTGGGAGAGAGTGTGGTCTACGATGTGAACTGTGGTCTATGGTTGGTGGCAAGGCCCCAGGATGTGTAAGTCCATTGAGGGTGGTGGGCCACACTTGTGGGAGATGTTTGTGTGGGACGTGGTGGGAGGTGTGGGAGGTGGGCAACATGGGAATCCCAGGGGGTTCTGTGTAATATTTTCAGTAATCTAAGCACCTCTTAAAATATATTTATATATATATAAATAACATTTTTGTAAGCAAATGCACATATATGCATATATATTTATATATCATTTTACAAATAGTGGTATGTATTGTGAAAATTTTGATTTTTACCCACAATAAAAAATAAATTAATTAAAATTAAAAAAAAAAATCTGAAAGAAAAGCATATGTTTGAAAGTTCAGAGAGTTACCAACGCAGTAAGGACTTGAGGACCAAAATCTTTGTTAAGGAAGAGGCGAACACAACATTCAGCTTCACTTTTCCCCTAGAGACATTTGTTGATTTATAAGTGGTGTCTGTGAGACTGAGAAGCTGAATGCTGGGGAAACAAAAATTGGGGTCAGAGTCCACCAAGGAGGAGGAACTCTGGTAAAACCCAAGGCTGTCAGTTAGGACCTCTAAAAGGCTACACCTCAGGAGTAAACATGAACTAAAAATAGACCAGCCCTCAAAAAGAATACATCTCAGCTTCCAATGAACTCAATAATAGATTAGATTGAGACAATTTGCTCCTAGCATAGCCTAACTGCCTGCTACAAACAAAAGTAAACATTCTCTGAAGTAAAATAACATCATCCAGAGTCTCAATGTATCTCTGCAATATTTTATACTCAATACTTCACAATCAATCAAAAGTCACCAGGCACATCAGAAGACAAGACCAAATATCCAAAAAACAGGAGGGGAAAACAAAACAGAAGAAAGAAACATATACACAAGAAATTCCTATCTTGGCATTATCAAACTAAAATAACTATGAATATGTTTTTAAAAATAGATAAGATGAAAACTATTTCATCTTATAGAACCGGAATCTATTTTTAAAGAATCAAATGAAAATTCCAGAACTGAAAAAAATGCAATAACTGGAAGTAAGAAGCCAACAGATAGTTCAGCATAGACATAGTTGAAAAGCATATTAGTTAACTGGAAAATAGGTCAATAGAAATTTTTGAGACAGAGAGAGAAATAGAAAAAAAAGAGCATAAGAGACATATAGAACATGGTGAAAAGTTGAACAGACCTGTAATTAAAGTCTCAAAGGAAATGAGAGAGAAAATGAAGAAGCAATATTTGAAAAGATCATAGTCTAGAATTCTATAACCAGTCAAAAATATCTGTTATCAAAAATGAAGTTGAAATTAGTCTGTTTTCAAACAAAATCTAAGAAATGTAGACCAGCACTGAGAGAAATACTAAAGGGAATACTATAACAGAAAGAAAACCATCCTAGATCATAGACTGGAGATGCAAGAAGGAAAGAAGCAACAGAAATTAAGTTAGTATGTGGCTGAATCTAAAGACTTATCTAGGGGAACAGATGTGGCTCAAGCAGTTGAGAGCCTGCTTCCCACATGGGAGGTCCCGGAATCAGTCCCTGAGACCTCTAAAAACAAAAACAGTGCGAATATTCTCACTGTCCTGATTCTGTGATAATCAGGGTGGGCTAAACATTCGCTATATTAGAAACCATGCATGTGTCCCCAGACCTTGTTTTCCTCCCTAGGTCTGGTTTTTAGACTGCTGGTGATAAACTAAGCCTGATTTATTATATGTCCATCCTGTATGGGAAAAGACTGTAACTCTAGGTATCTCTGGTCAACCTTAAGAGATATAGCAGGGGGCTATATCTGGTTGGCGTCCATCTCCCATATGGAGGGACCTGGGTTCGATCCCCGGGACCTCCTGGTAAAAATTTAAAAAATATATAGAAGGTGCGTGGGCCGCCAGGCCCTGTGCGCGGGCGCACCACCAGTTCCCGCGAGCCACACAGCAAGATGATGACATAATAGGAGAGTGACACAAGGGAGAGGCAAGATGAGACGCACCGAAAAACCAGCAACTAAGGTTGCGCGGGCAGGATGCCTCTCTCCTACATCAGAGATTCCAAGGATTGAATCCCAGTGAAGACAGGAGGAGAAGGATGAGAAGAGGGCAGAAAATGGACACAGAGTTGCCCAGCGAATGGACACAGAAACAGCAAAAACGGCGGGGAGGGGGAAGGGGTGTAAAAATGGATAAAAGTAAATAAATAAATAAATCCTTAAAAAAGGAAAAAAAAAAAAAAAGAAAGTTCTGTTGGACAGTGCAGCCCTGGACAGACCTGGGTTTGAATCCAAGCATAGTTGTCACTTATTAACATGTACCTAGAACAACTCTTCCATCTTAGATTTCTTTACCTATCTCCCAAAATCTATTAGGACTTGCCATTTTAACTTGAATTTGTGAAGATTAGAAAAGAAGTATATGTAAAAAATCTGACTGGGTAAGCCCCTCAGTAAAGGGAGAATTACTAAATAGTGTCACTTTTGAGGTATTATGAAAACTGATGACTGAGATTTCCATCGTTATTGTCTCTGACTCACTGTCAGCGGTTTTCTTTCAAAAAAAAAAAAAAAAAAAAAAAAAAAAGTTAAATGAAAAAACCAACCCAGGGGGCCAATGTGGCTCAGTGGTTGAGCACCAGCTTCCCACATACAAGGTCCCAGGTTCAATCCCCAGCCCCGGTACCTCCAAAAAAAAGACTTATCTAAAGGAGTACAAACTGACATCATCATGTAAAGAATTCCCAGTTCCCAAAGCTGGTTGACTAGTGAAGCAAAGACCACTTCAGTCACCGAGGTGATGACTAGAAGCACTCCAACTAGCCCCAGCCATCATATCTGTGCTGGCTTCTCTTCTCAAGCCACAGACTGATTTACTCTTTTTTAATATTATTATTTAAATACAAGATAAGTGTGTTTATAGCAGTTGAAAATAGTTCAATACACAAACAGTGAATCTTAAGTTAAACCATGGACTAGAGTTAATAGCACAATAATAACATCATCAGTTATAACAAAGGTACCACACCAACGCATGTTGTAAATAATACAACAGGATTATGGGAATCCTGCATTTTATGCATAATTGTCTTATAAACCCACAGTTTCTCCAATAATACATATTTCAAAAAGAAAGTCAAGAGAAACATCTTCTTATCCAGTCAGTGAACACTTGTGATTTACTCTTTTTTTTCCAACATTTTTTTAAATTTATTTATTTATTTTTTAAAAGATAATTAGATTACTGGTTTACTCTTTAACCATTAATACTAAGCATCTTTATTATTTAAGTCATCTTTGACCAGGATTCGTTGATCTGCCATTATGACTCTGTTCCAATACATCTGAACGCAATTGCTCCAGTAAACTACATGCACAGAGCTGTACAATTTTTTTAGGGAGGGCACCACTCTACTAGGACCCAAGTGCCAGACCCAAGGGGTTGCAAATAACTATAACCCTCAAAGGTTTTTTTTCTTGGAGAGGCGAGGGGGTTGAGGTGGAGAATGTGAATCCTAAAACTCCCCAAACCCAGGACCAGGCAGCAGCAGTGAAACCCAGGCTCCTGGGGAGGAGAAAGTCTGGTCAATCCCAGGCCTGGGGCCTAGTTGTCCCCACTGCCCCCCTGCCGAGCCCTGATGAACGCCATGCCAAGCGTGCGGAAGTGGGTCTTGAGGTTGAGAGGGCTGTCACAGCTCTTGCCACACACCTTACAGGTCAGTGGGCCTCCAGAGGCAGGCAAGGGTGAATTGCCCCCCTCTGGGTCAGACCGTGATGAAGGGGAAGCCTCTTCCTCCCCAGCCCCCAGTCCCAGGGCACTGGCACTACCCGCACCGCGTCTCTTCTTGTGGCTCCCTTCTCAGGGAGCCAGGAAGGGCAATTGAAGAATTTTATGCTGTGGCAGTTTGAAGTTCTTTTATGAATCCCAAAAAGAAAAAGGTTATGTTCTTGTTTACCTCTTTTGTTGTGGTTGTTGTTAAGGTTTTTCTTAATACAATATTTTTGCTTGATGCTAAGTGTCAACATGTTGATTTCAGCAAAACTCGTTTCCTCTTTTGTAATGTTTCTGCCTCGGAAGCTCTTTTTATTTGCACCAACTTTCCCTGGTGAAGTGCAGTTTTGCCGTTTGCTACCCTCGGGAAGGGGAGCAGGTCGCTCCCGATGGGGCCGGGTTTCTCTGCCGCCTGCGAGGCCTCTGCTTTGCTGAGCAGCTCTGGGTTGAGGACTGCACTGGGCCTGAGAGAGCCCTGCAGTCCTGTCCCGAGGCTGCGAGTGCTGGGCACATGGGCACCCATTAAACAGTGCATGCATCCTCAAAATAAAACTATATATATATGTATTATGTTCTTGAATTGAGCTGTTCCTGTGGGTGTGGTACCCTTTGATTGCATTAGATTTACTGTGGATCACTTGATTAGTTTGCTTTTGGTTGGACTACGTCTGCTGGGTCTTATATAAACAGAGACACAGAGAGACAGACACAAAGAGAAAGGAAGGCATCATATTGATCCTGCCATGTGAGAGAGAGGACCAAAGGAAAACAGAGAAGCCCCAAGAGCTGAGAGAGGTCCCAGAGTCTGGAATCAGTCAAGCAAAGAGGCACAGAAAGAGGCCCCCCAAGGGGCTGGGCCCACAGAGTAGATCAAAGCAGAAGAGATGAGCCATATGCCTGAGAGCTCACAGCTGAACTCAGGAAGAAAGCAGAGCAGCTGAGACTGAGAGAGGAGGCCAAGTAAGAGACAAGCCCTGTGCCTGGTTGCTCACAGCTGAGCTCTGGGAGACGAGAGATTCTGGAGGGGAAGGCAGGGACTTCTGCAGAGATTGATGGCCATCTTTGCCATGTGGCAAGACCCCAGAATCAGGAATAGCTGACTTTGGTGAGAAAGCTCACCCTTGCTGATGCCTTGATTTGGACATTTCTCAATCTCGGAACTGTAAGATTTTACCTCCAAATAAATCCCCTTTATAAAAGTCAATACATTTCTGGTACTTTGCATCAGCAGCCTGTGGCAAACTAAGACGCATGGTATATATTTAAAAATTAAAGATCTGCTGTCTCTTTAGCCACCATTTATCTTCTGCTCCTGCCATCACCTATGTTGGATGTGCTATACACTTTGCTGTATTTCAGCACCAATTATCCAGCTCAGGGTCAAAACCTCAGCCACCTTCATTTTCACCCAAATGCAAACCTTCCTTGCATCTAAAATTAGGCAAAGTTTTGACTATGGAATTTAGGCTAGTCTGGTGTGTAGTTTTTAAAATCTAGAGTTGCTAGTACATCATTAAAACATTATTTGCTACTCTGTCTTCTTGATATATAAGATATAGTGGTGCCAAATGTTGAGCCCTTTACTGGTTTATTTATACATTTTATTGTCTGACATTCCAAGAATTTCAAGTGACTGCTTTGTGATGCTGAGTGAGACAAATTATATTTATCCATTCATTCAACAAACACTTTTTGAGTACATAATACAGTAAAGCTTCTTCAGTGAAAATGAATTCGAATATAAGACAATTGGAGACTGGCTCCCATCCTCCACCCAGCCCCATTCTCAAATGTGGCAAGCTAAATTTCTTATTATTTGGGGAGAAGAAACAGAATGTGAGAAAATTTTGGAAAATAAGCAAATTTGCCTTAGGAAGCAGGGAAGTAGAAAGTGAGTCTGAGCATGCCCAGTATTCTTCTAGACTTATCTACTTGAATTGAGCCAACAAATGGGTACTGCTAACCAGGAGATTTTTGGAATCACTGATGCTGCCCTGGAAATCCCAACAACAGGACCCAGAAGCATCCCCAATTTAATCCACAGCAGACAACTGCTGCCAGGAGCTGCCAAAGCAGAGCTAGGTAGGGATGAATTTGGCTGGGAACTGCCTACTGGCTAGCTGGGCTGGAGGGCCCCAGTTATCTCATTAACCTAATAATGTGACCCCTCATTTTTTGGTATTGAATTTCTTGGATGCTTCTTTATCAAGAATCAGCAAAATGTTATTAATATTAATTTTTACAAAAATGCCCTCAGAGAACTTACGTCTTACAGGAGGAACCAGGCAAGTCACCCAATACCTACCATAGTACTACAATAGAGGCAGGGACAGGTTGGCATCATCCCAACCAAACAATAGGGTCATTAACTGCTTTTCTTTTTTTCATGTTTTTCAAGAGACTAGAGTGATGTCTTTGTTGTAAAGGCTTTCAGATTTTGAATAGGTTGTTAGGAACAATGGTTTTAGATCTTCATTGGACCCACAAATGAGTGTGTTGAAACAAATACTGCAACTGCATCAACCACCATCCCCTATTCCAGTACAATTTTCTTTCATTGATTATATTTAGTGTTATCATCATTGTGGTTATTATTTCAGTTGTTCTCATGGTAAAGTTAGAGCCGCTTTAAGCCCACCTAAGTTAATTAACTCTTAAGCAGGTATAAACATGAACTTCATTTGACTATACCAGTGGAAAAGAGACCAGTTGAAGGAAGTTATGAACATCATTAAACTTAAAACTAAATGGGTGGGAATATAGAGCCTTTTGGGACCAAAGTTTATTATTTCTAAGAATAGAAGAAATGACAACAGGCAAAATCATAGAGTTGTGGGAAGTGTAACATTTTATAAGGCATGGAGAGGACTTGGAGAAGAAGGATGTCTTGTAGATAAAGGAAGATTCAAGACCAAAAATCCCTGCACTCTAATCTTCTCAATGTTCTTACCTTGCACTCCCCACACCGTCGCTCTCTGCTGCTTCTTCCAACCTGCTTTAGCAGTCAGCCAAACAGCAGGCAAATGGGACATTTCCCAACCCCAGGAGTGGTTACAATAAGGGTCTCAGAAATGCCATTTACAAGCAGAAAAGACCTGGGTTATGCATAAACCATGAGCCGTATCCTCCAGGACGCTCTTCCTTAAAAGGCTGGATCTCATTAAATAGGAAGCCATAAGGGGATGGAGTTAGCATGAATGACCCCCAGAGATTCACATTACCAAGACCAAGGGGAAGGCTCAGGGAGGACTTTGGTGTCTCTCTAAACAGAAATAACTCCAGCTTGGCAATGAGCTCTGTGCTCCTTTCCTCTGTGATCCTCTGGATCTCGGTCCCTTTTATCCTCTTTTACATTTGCCAGTTATGTGTCTCAGTTTCTTTTATCTAAGTCCTCCCTGACTGATTATATTTTATCTCTAACTGTAATGAGCATGTGAAAGTACAGGATCTTCCACCCCCATCTAAGAGCAAACATCTCATTTCCTCACCTTTCATTCCAAGGCTCACCCAATAAAATATGCTGACCTTGAAATGATGTAAGATGAGTTCCACTAATTCCCAGTTTTAAGCACAGTGGTAGACTCTTTCCTCTCCTCCTTGTTTCTATATCAAGAGAAAGCAAATAATGTTACTGGAATCTTGAACTCTAGCTGCTATCTCTGTCTCCACACTCTCCAAAGAATGGGTACCAGGCAGTAGAAAAAACACAGGCTTTGAAGTTCAGATGAGCTAGGGTATAAATTCCAATTCGGCCACTTCTTAGCTCTGTGACCTTGGTCAAGTGAATTAATATATCTAACTTCTGTTCTCTCATCTGTAAAATGGGAATAAAAGAGCTACTTTATAAAGTTGATAGGATGATTAAATAAGGCAACATATGGAAAGGGACCTGCCATATAATATGTATTTAATAAGTGCCAAATATTACGAAAGAGGCTCTTCAATTTGAGGCTTACAGTGTTTCTTTTCCTCATAATAATGTTGATGTTCACATCCATGTATGTCTAAACTTTAGGATATAATTCATTAATGAGGGATCGGTTGTGTCAGGCCCTGAGAGCATGAGTAATGGATAGTAGCTTCCTGGTTAGAGTTTTGATCAAGAAGTTGTTGTGGCCACAGTAAACAGGGTCTCAAGCAGGGGGGGCTCCTGAGGACTCTGGAGACTTCTAGACACTATAGGCAGGGCAGATAATCCCAGGAATTCGGCACCCTGTCAGTGAGCCTTGCCTTGGAGTATGTGATAACCCATCTCCCCAGTGTATGGGAGTTGGACTCATTTGTAATTTTCCTACACATGGCTACATGGCTCCTAAGCCCTTTTTATTTGAACCTATAATTAGCACTATACACTATATATATGTGTCCCAGAGACTTAAATCTTCCTGCTATCCATATGCCGGTTAAGCCCTGAATCTCAGCAGAGTTGAAGTCAACACCTGCTGTCCAGTTCATCAGACCCACGCAGGACATCTAACAAAAGGCTGATGATGCACAGCGCCCTTACCAGAAAACAGAGAGAATCTACAACTGCAAGCAAGACAGTTCTAGCCATCGCCCCATGGATCTAAGCTCCGACTCAATTAGAAGCAGAGTGCACATCACCATCCCCAAATCCTCAAGATTGAGGAATGAAAAACCATACGGGGGGACGCAACTATGGACTAAAGTAGATGTATTATTATTCTAGTAGTGGAAGAACTTGTAACATTGATATAAAGGCAGTGGTCACCAGAGGTTCTGAGGGGAGGGAAAGGGAAGAATAGGTGTAACATGGGGTGTTTTGGGGACATTGGAATTGTTCTGCATGACATTACAATGATGGATACAGGCCATTACACATTTTGCCAAAACCTTTAAAATTGTACCTTGCAAAGTGTAAACCATAATGTAAACTATAGTCCATGGTTAGTAGCAATGCTTCAATCTGTGTTCCTCAATTGTAACAAATGTATCACACCAATGAAAGCTGTTGTTAATGAGGGGAAAGTGTGGGAGGGAGAGGGGTCCGGTATATGGGAATCCCCTATATTTTAGATGTAACATTTATGTAATCTAAAACTTCTTTTAAAATAATAAAATAAAGTCACTACTGATAATGAAAAAAAGAGAGAGAGAGAGGAATCTTGACTGAAGAATGATAAATAAATATATTTTTTAAAAAGACGTTGTTGGACTCTCTTCTGTTTTGTCAGGTTTCCAACCAAAATGGATGATGAGTTAATAGAGCCGAATGGGTCTCTCTGCTCTAGTGACTGACGACCATTTGTCAACCTATTCCTGCCCATCCCCAAGGCCTTTCCCACTCATCAGGTAGGGTTTGGAGAAGGAAGTTGGCAGCCTTCAAGAGAGAAAGGTCAGGCAGAGACAATGGCCCAGGCTTTAGGTAGGAGCAACCTGTGCCCATTCAGAGAATGACCACGAGAATCCAGAAGGGGGTGGGGTATTGTTCTATCTTTTAGTTAGCGCTTGACAGTTTTCAAAGGGCTTTCGTGTTCTTAACCCCCTGGAGAAGCCAACTCTTCACTACATACATATTTAGCACTCTGTGTATGAGTCACTCCTTCATTGCAACAATTTAAACTAAATGATTAGTCATGTATAATATTTGTTCAGTATCTATCTCCAGGAGGACAGGAAGCATATCTAACTAGTTCAATATTGTATTTCCAGATCCCAGCCCAGTGCCTGGCACAGAGTAGGTAATCCATAAATATTTGCTGAATGCAAAGAAGTTACAGGACTCATATGTCCATCACTCTAATGAAATTGTTTTAACTGAGCTAACAGGTTTAGCTGGAAAATTAATCTACTGCCAAACAAACATCATAACATTTTCCAGAGACAAAGGTAAACATGTTTTTGGATAATCCAGGCTACTGCTCCACATATAATCAGGAAAGGATTACACACACACTTAACCCTTACTGCTAATGAGTCCTCATCCCATTTAACAAGTCAGTTGAGTATTTTCTTCCCAATTCTATTCCATCAGTTTTACTTAAATGATTGCCAACCCTAATAAGTTGCTTCTCCAGAGTAGTTCTCACTTTTTGGGAAAGATTGACAGCACATAGCCCCTATTCGGACCTTTATATTTTTCAAGATTCTCTTCCTAGAAGACAGCGGGACAGTTTAGAGATTAGATTATCAAATTGGCCCAGGTCCTAAAAGTCTCCTAAAATGCATAATATATATTTTGAAAATTTAGGAAATTTTCAGATTTCCCTTGGTTGCCCTTTCCTGATTCCTACACACAGCTCTTCTTTTGGGGGAAAGTTTCTTGTTGGAAACTCTAAAAATACATAATAACCAGGGAGGTGTGATGGAGCCATGAGATGTGCCCATCCTGGCATTCCCCCAGGCCCACTGCAGCTGTGCTTCAGGCTGCCAACACAGGCCAGCGACACGTCAGACACATTGTCCCGGCCTGGCGCTTCCAGGCCGTGCCAAAAGCTGCTTTGATTAATTTTTATTTTTAAATGCAATTTGTGTGTGGGTAGAGTATGGATCCTTCTTCTGTGACCTTTGGGCAAGTAAAATCTGTCTCTTTTACCTATTTCTCCTCCTGCAAAATTGGTGTGACAAGGAAATTTTTCTGCATTGATATGTAGTAAAAGATAAACCATACAGGACCCCTAATGAAAATGTATCATGCAAGCACCTCAAAATACCTGCTTTCTAGACTCTCTGAGGCACATCCTGCATCTCGAACAAGCTTCCCACAGCCATGATCTGAGTCCCTTGCCCTAGAATCTACCAGTTGTTGTACGAGCAGTAAATACAGTCATCCTAGTGCTATCTCCGTGAGAAAATAATTCTCCTGCTAATACAGACATCATAGCATTCCAGAGCTAAATGCAGATCACTTTTGGTTAATCCAAGCCAAAGTTCCACAGATAATGATAGCTAGTCTTCCTACTATGTGTCAGGAACTGTTTTCAGTTCTTTACATTGATTAGCTCATTCAATCCTAACAAGTACCCTATGAGGTAGGTGCTATTATTAAACCACAGTTGATAGATGAGGAAACTGAGGCACAGAGAAAAATGGTTTACCTGAGATCACAAAGCTAGCAGGCTCTCCACTCCAGTACATTTCAAGATAATGACATTGACCATTTATGTGCCAGCTAGCAGACCAAGTACTCTACCTAGATCATCTCATTAAATCCCCATAACTATCATCCCCACCTTCAGATGATAAAACTGAGACTTTCAAGCAGATTATAGAGCCTGAGAGAAAAAAAAAAAATCTAAGCAATGTTGAGAGAGCCAATAATGGGCTCTAAACCCAGAGCCTCCCATTCAAGAGCTCCTCATCCTTTAGAAGGACCTGACAATGTGTTTGCTGGATCTTATGAGGAAAGCAGTTCCTCTGGAGTTTCCACTCTAATGGGTTGGCAGCGAGGCCAAGGGCAGAATGGACTCCCAAGTGGGAGCCTGGAGTCTGTTGTGGGCTGTAGCACTGACTTTTGAGCAGCTAAGAGACTTTTGGAGGGCCAGTAGATCAAGGCAGAGGGAGCTCTCCTTCCATGGCTCCAGTTCCTCCAACCCTTCCCCCTGCCCCAGCAGCAGAGGCTTCCTACAGCCAGGTTTGTCTCTATCATGCAGGTTGGTGGGTTAAGTTCACACAACCTCAGCCATGACTCTCAGAATGGATTCTCTATTACCCTAACCCAGAAAGGCCCAGAATGTTTCTGCCTCCTGTGCCTCTAATGCCAGTGAACAGAGTCTGCCATTTGCTTTACTGTCACATGCACCTACACTCTCTACAGTTTACTTCTGCTCTTTCATGATGAAATATTGTCCCTGGTGCAACCAGGGATAGAAGAGAATTGTACGAGACCAGAGGAAATGGGGGCAGGCCTGGGAGAGGAAAAGGGTTTGTATCAGAGAGTCTCAAGACTCTTGGTTTGGTGGTTTTGGGTCTTGGGAGCTGTAGGGGATGGGCAAATGTTTCAGTGATGAAACGGACTAATGAGCAGAAAGGAGGAGAAGATGAGATGGGGGGATACCCTCTGGGACATCCAGCTCTACCAGTATAACATCACTAAACAGGGTGAGAGGGAGGGCACTGAAAGACCAGGCCAGGAAATGTGGTCATACAATAAGTAGTACCCCAAATTAAAGCACCAGTCTTCCCCCTCTGCATTTCCTGTCCTCTTAGCTCCTCCCATTTAGACCATGCCCATCATGCTGGTGGGTTAAAAAAAAAAAAAGTTCACTCGACTCCATTACAGACCTGGAATTGGCCTCTGCAATCCCAAAAGGCATCCTAATACCAGGTGTGGAGCAAAAGAGAGGCAGCACCGCCCCCTAGCGGTGCAAGGGAGAACTCCACGGTGTTCTGTAAGCTTCCCTGGCCAGCTGTGGCAGAGGCACTCTGCAGGAGTAGAAATGATTTCCTTAGAACCTCTGGCTGCTAAATGAGCTATGACTTGTCAGAATGGTGAGGTCTCCAAACCGCATCACCCTGCTCTCTCTGCCCTCCCAGCCAATTTCTCACACGGCTGAGATAGACCTGTCTGGAATGTCTGTTTTGAAGATCAGTTGCCCCTGCAAGAAAACTCACGTTCTAGTGAGTCAGCAGATCAGGGCTGGTAAGGAAACGAGAGTTTTGATGTCGTTGTTTCCATTTTGGTCCATTCTGCCAAATGAAGCAGACTGATTTGCATTTATCTTTAGTTTAAAAAAAAAAACTCCCAAATTAACTAAACGTCATTGCATATGTAATCTTAGAGAATAATGAATCAATCACCTTTTTAGGCAAAGGAATAAAAAGCCCAGAGAATCATCATCAAGCCTGGGCTGGTGGAGGAGGCAGCGGATGAATTTTGTCAGCTGGGTACGGGTCTGGGGCTTGAGCTCTAAAAAGCCAGGAGAGGCACTTGGAGCTCCTGCTCCCAGGGTGCCCAGGTCAGCATTCTCGCCAAAGAGCTGCACCGCCTCCTTTCCCTGGGGCCCCAGGCACACAAACACTCTTCCTGTTTCTCTAGGACTCTCCAGAGCTTCGCAGCCACAGCAAGATCACCCTCCCACCAGCAGCTCCTCTCTCTCTGGAGATAAGAGGAGGGTGGACACTGGAGGGTGGTCGGGGTGCAGCTGACATCAGAGCCCAGAACCTGGAGTCTAGAGCCATCCTGGCCAACACAGAAGCAGAGAGAGAGATGCAGAGAGAGAGATGCAGAAAGAACCGAGGAGCCAGACTGTTTCCATAGATACGGATTTCAGATGCATTTTATGACAGCCGTGCCAGGCTGCCTGGAGAGGTATTGTTTGGATGCCTGGGGACCCACTCAGAAGGAAAATGAAAAAGCAATTAAGAAAAACATTCCAAGTGGTCTTCCTGCCTGTTTCAGGCCAAGTGCCCCCTCTACCCTCTGGCCCTCTGGGGTGGGGCTCACATTTTGAGTGAAGAGAAGGCATTTATCTCCCTAGAGCCCTGAGTGGGAGCAGACAAAGCTGGCCAGGAGCTGCATTTACCCACTGGGAGAATATGCCTCCTTTTGGTGAATTCAGAATTTTCATCTCTGTTTTTGCAATGCTCTTCTCTATCCTTTGCAAGCTCTTACACTTAAGGTAAATGGGATTTATTACCGGCATGTCCCCCTACACAGTTTGAAAATGCAACTGCCATGCCTCAGTGGGTCCCAGAGGCACATCTGAAGGCTTAGACTGTGGTATCGGCAGGAGGCTTAGAGGTCTGTCCTCTCTCCTCTGTTACGTGTGCCTGGGAGAGTATAATCTGGCTTTGACTTATTTTGATGGACTGTCTGTAGCAAAGGGGCCTGGTGCCCGAAAACAAACTGGCCTTGGCGAGTCATGTCAGAAACACAAAAATTAAGGAAAATCCTCAGCCTTCCCAGCAGCCACAGGACTTAAAGAAGTACAGCCTTGAGGCAGCAAGCCTTTGGGAGATGGGCAGCCTCTTCCACAGCGTTACCCTGCAGGGTAGGGTGGGGACGTGAACTGGCCAGGGACCTTCAAACTAGGGCTTTTTGCAGCCTTTCCAACCTCCACGTGTGAGCAAGCTAAGACTCCAGCTTCAGGGGCAGGCGGACAGACTGAACGCTGAGGCAGCCTTCTCCTGGGTGGGGCTCAAGATGAGGGCGCTGGGAAGGTGACGTACTATACCACTAGAGTCTGGCCTGGAACACCTTGACAAGGCGAGTCTGATGCTTAGGAGGCCAACAGGGTCGGCGAGAACAGCAATTCCATTGCCTTTTTTAGGGAGAAAAGCAAACCTTGCAGTGCTTTGGAGGCCTCGTGCCCTGCAGAACCAGAGACCAAAGGTGCCAGCTTTGTGGTCGGCAGCCTTGGTTCCCACACACAATGCTGCTCAGGACTGATCCCCACGTCTGAGCTCACAAGGAGCCACAGCCCCCGTCCTGCTTCCTTGTACCTACCTCCCTTCCACACCTCCCCCACCGCCCTTGGCTGTGTTTTTCTCTTATTTTTTGCTACTGTGGTAATATACATAAATGCAAATTTTCCCATTTTAAATACTTACATGTATACAATTCAGTAACATCAATTACCTTACAATATTATGCCACCATCACCACCATCTATTACCCAAAATTTTCATCTCCCCAAACAGAAGCTCTGTAACCATTAAGCAATGACTCCCCACCCCCTACACAGCTCCTAGTAACCTATAATCTACTTTCTGTCCCTATGAATTTGCTTGTTCTAGGCATTTCATATAAGTGAATTCATACAACATTAGTTCTTTTGTGTCTGGCTTATTTCACTCAACATGATGTCTTCGAGGTCCATCCAGGTTGCAGCATGGATCAGAACTTCCTTCCTTCTTAGGCTAAATCACATTCCATTGCATGGATATATCACATTTTGTTTGCTCTTTCACCCGCTGATGGACACTGGAGTTGCTCGTGGCCCTCTCTCCCTGCAGCTTCTTCCTCCTGTAACAATATGGGCTGCTCACCCTTTATCACCCTATCCATGAAAGGTCACCATTACTAACCCAGAGGTATCCTGTCCTGCCTGTCTCAGGGACTCTCGGTGGACATTACTAGGTATCTTCCTGCCTAAGAAGAGGAGGAAGAAGAAAGACAAAGAGAAGATTATTTATATATGCAATTTCTGATAGGAGTCATCCCTGTTAGGGCCCCTCCTGCTCCTGCAGGCTGAGCAGCTCTAGACTCAATTCTAGACCCCAGAGATTTTGACTTGCCTCAGCCAAAATGATTCTTAAAACCAGGTTACTGCAGGGGCTTCTCTTACAGCTGCTATGTGGCAGAAGGAGCCAATCTCCCTGCCCCTCAGTAACCCGCGTCATAAGGGCTGCTACTGGGACTTTGAAAGAAGGCTCACCCTGGTCTCCTGTGGGTCTCTCCGCCTGGAGTCTGGGGAGTCTCCCAGATGCAAACCATCCGGATACTCCCCTAATCACTCATTTTCCTTTCCCACTTCTACATCTTCGTCTCCTGCCTTCTCATCTATCTGGAAGTCTCTTTCTCTGTCTACTCATCACTCATTCATTGAGTGATTTTTACAAAAATCACTCAATGAATGAGTTTTACAAAAACATTTACAAAAACATATTGAGTTCTTCCATTTGCCAGGCTTTTATTGTTTTCTAGATATGAATAAAGCACATTCCCTGCATTCAAGGATTTCATTGACTAGCGAGGGAGACAGATACATAAATAAACTCTAAAACCGTCTTTGGGTCAAGAAAGGATTCCTGGAGAAAGTAAAGCCCAAGTTGAGCCTAACTGGATGGGTAAGAGTTAGGTGTGGGGAGGAGAATTCAAACTAGAAGGGGCTGCATAGGCAAAGGCATGGAGGCAAGAAACAGAATGGTAACTGTAGGGACCTCCGTAGGGGGTAGATGGTGAGGGTCAAGTGCACAGCTATGCATGGCAGGAGATGAGCTGGGGTAATCAGCAGACATCAGCCAGCAGAGGGCCTTATGTGCCATGTTAAAGGCCCCAAGCTTCATCCTAGAGTGTTCTTGAGCCTTGTTTCATGGGGGCTCAACCTTGGTGCCTCAGGGGCAGGACTAAGGGCCTCCCACCCTCAACGTGAATGGCTTGTTTTATCTCCTCTACTGTGCAGTAAGGTACTCTTAATTTGAAATAAAAACATTGAGGGAAACAGATGTGGCTCAAGCAATTGGGCTCCCGTCTACCATATAGGAGGTCCAGTGTTCAATTCCTGGGGCCTCCTGGTGAAAGGAGAGCCGGCCCACACTGAGTCCTGGCCCATGCGGAGAGCTGGCGCAGCAAGATGATGCAACAAAGAGAGACATAGGGGGACAGATGTGGCTCAAATGGTTGGGTGTCCGTCTCCCATATGGAGGGACCTGGGTTCGATCCCTGGGACCTCCCGGTAAAAAAAAAAAAGAGAGAGAGACATAAAGGAGAGACAATAAGAGATGCAGCAGACCAGGGAGCTGAGGTGGTGCAAGAGATTGAGCCCCTCTCTCCCACTCCAGAAGGTCCCAGGAGCGGTTACCGGTGCCACCTAAAGAGAAGACAAGCAGACACAGAAGAACACACAGAGAGCAGACAGTGAGCGCAAAACAACGAAGGGAGGAGAAATAAATAAATATTTTTTTTTAAAAAACTGAGTAATGCTTCTGTAGGTGATAACAAGTCACAGAAGGGTTTTAAGTATGGAAGGGACACGGCCAGATTTGTGTTTCAGAAAGACCACTCTAGCGTCACAGTCCCACTTCCAACCATGACTCTGCTGCCTAAGAAAAGCTCTGATTTTAATAAATTATTTACAGCAAAAGTGAAACCTTCTTTGGTACATCTGTGGTAGTTGTTGCTACACTTATTTCACCCAGAGGAAAGAAAATGAAATGGGATCCCCTTTCCACACTTGAACTTAACTCAGCTCATTGTGTTAATGTTGCCATCTAGTGGTGTAGTGCAGCATGACTGCAAAAGGAACCAAGCTCGCCTCCAAATAACCTTTGTGTCTCATTTATTTGTAAAGTTCTATAGTATCTTATTACATCCGTGTTACAGGTCAGGAATCTGAGGCATGGACAGGAAGCAATGTCAGTTTTGAGTCTTCTATGTTAGATGATTTAGATGATGAAGAAACACCTAGATTAAGCCATAATAACCGGAGTTCTTGGTGTACTAGATTGGTTTCGTATTACTGCTGTAACAAATTACCACAACTTGTGGCTTAAAACAATACAAATTTATTATCTTACAGTTCTGGAGGTCAGAAGTCTGAAATAGTTATCATCAGGCTAAAATCAAAGTGTCAGCAAAGCTGCATTCCTTTCTGGAGGCTCTAGAGGAGGCAATGTTTTCTTGCCTTTTCCAGCCTTTAGAGGCTGCCCACATGTTCATGGCCTCCTTCCATCCTCAAAGCCAGCCAGGACTGTTGAGTCTTTCTCATAGTATCACCTCTCCAATTCTCCCTCTTCTGCCTTCCTATTCCCAATTTAAGGACCTTTGTGATTACATTAAGGCCAGACAATCCAGGATAATCTGACCATCTCAAGGCCAGTTGATTAGCCAACTTAATTCCATATGCAACCTTAATTCCTCTTTTCCATGAAATGCAGCATATTGCATATTCACAGATTCTAGGGATTAGCATATGGACATCTCTGAGGAGCTATTATTCTGCTTACCACGTATATTGAGACAGAAGAGACCAAGTATCTATAACATGGTCAACCTGGAAGGGAAGTGGAATCATCATGTTGCTTCAAATGGAAAAGTTTTGGTCCAAGAGAGAGCAATGACTCAGCCTTGGAAACACATAAAAGAAACACACAATTTCAAAAAGAAAAGAAAAATGGATAAAATCACTCACACACACCCAGGACTTCCAAGAAGATGGAGGATTAGAGAGGCAAGAGGATCACTTCTCTCCCAGAAAAATAAACAGTTATAGGATAGGCAGGGACTGTCTGAAGGGTTGCTCTGGGGCTCAGGACACCAGGAAAAAGCGAGACACCACCCAGAAGAGAGAGGGGTAAAGGAAAGGAGTCTCAGCTGGCTGAACAACCAGTGAGTAGAGCTGCAGAAGCAGCAGCAGGTGCCCATCCCCCCACCTCCAGAGCAAACAGCAGTCTGCAGACTGCAGCAGCTATGGACTGCAGTGACTGTGGACTGAGAGAGTTACAGGGGTCCTCTTCCCCCAAGAAAGGGGAGATGGAGGGACACTGTCTACAGCAAATTCAGATACTGGCCAGTGAATCTGGTCTGCTGCATTGGAGGGGTTGCATACTTCCAGGCCAGGTAGGGCCATGACATTGTTTGCACTGAGAGTTGTCAGGGAGCTAAAGAAAATTTGCCTTCTCAAACACCCTTCCTACTGTCCCAGACTGGTTACTGAGGAGGCAGAGGAAGGTAGGGTGTAGCCAGACAAGAGAAGAGAACACTTTCTGAGAAAGTTTGTTTGTGAGGCTTGGCCAGCCCTGAGGACATTGCTTCTGCACCACCCACCATGGAGTTACACTGAATGCATTCACCCTCATAGCACCTGGAATCTGAGCTGAGAGCTCTGCCAAAGAGTGTCATCTGCTGGCCAGACCAGAAAAGTACATAAAAAGGGAAAAATAATAATAAATAAAAGAGGCAAGCAGGTGCTTTTTCTGACCCCCTCTCCAAAGCCCTTGGAAATTGGCCTGCACCCCATTAGTGGGTCCTTAGCCCTGGTTAGAGCAGTTAAAGAGGGGCACTCCTAAACATCTAGAACAAGTTGGATGAAGAGTCAAAGAACAGTGGTAGCACACAGCTATTTAACAGTAAATCCCTAGGCAAGATAAAGAAACTGAATGTCAGAGTAAACTCAGCAACAAAATCAGATGCCTAAACATCAGCAAAAAATTACAAGCTATGCTAAGAAAAAGAAAGATATGACTCAGGCAAAGGAACAAGCCAAAGCTCCAGACGAGACACAGGACTTAAAACAACTAATCAATGAGATTCATACAAATCTCCCAAATCAAATCATGGAGTTGAAGGACAACATGGCTAAAGAAATAAAAGACATTAAGAAGACACAGGCTGAGTACCATGAAAAATTTGAAATCTTGGATAGAAAAACAACAGAACTTTTGGGAATGAAAGACACAATAAGTGAGATTAAAAATACAATAGAAGTACACCACGTCAGATTTGAAATCATGGAAGAATCAGTGAAATAGGGGGAAGAACAACTGAAATTGAAGAAAGAGAAGATTAGAAAGAGAAAAGAGTAGGAAAAATTGAGGGGAGTGGAGTAGCTCAAGTGGTTGAGCACCTGCTTCCCAAATACAAGGTCCTGGGTTCAATCCCTGGTACCTCTTTAAAAAAAAAAAAAAAAAATTATCAAGATACATATTACGGGAGTTCCAGAAGAAGAAGAGAAGGGAAAGAGTATTTGAGGAAATAATAGCTGAAAATTTCCCAACTCTCATGAAAGACTAATATACATGTCCAGGAAGCACAGTGTACTCCATTTAGAATAAATCCAAATAGACCGACCCCAAGACACATAATATTCAGAATGCCAAACGCCAAAGATAAAGAAAAAATTCTGAAAGCAGCAAGGGAAAAGTGAAACATCACATGCAAGGGACATCTGATAAGACTTACTATGGATTTCTCTTCATAAACCATGGAGACAAGAAGGCACTGGTATGATATAATTAAGGTACTAAAAGAGAAAAACTGCTAGCCAAGAATTCTTTTTTTTTTTTTTTTTTTTTTGAGGTACTGGGGCCAGGATTGAACCCGGGCCCTCATATGTGGGAAGCCAGCGCTCAACTACTGAACCACATTGGCTCCCAGCCAAGAATTCTTTGTCTGGCAAAACTGTCCTTTGAATATGACAGTGAGTTTAAAACAGATAAACAGAAACTAAGAGAGTTCATAAACAAAAAATCCAGCTCTGCAGGAAACACTAAAGGGAGTTCTGCAGGTAAAAAGTTTTACCTTTTTTACCAAAAAGGTTAAAAGATGGACAAAAACAAGATATGACGTACGAAAGCCAAAGGATAAAATGGTTAAAGTAAGTAATGTCTTTACAGTAATAACATTGAATGTTAATGGATTAAACTCCCCAATCAAAAGACATAGGCTGACAGAATGAATAAGAAAACATAAACCATCCATATGCTGTCTTCAGGAGACTCACCATAGACCCAAGGATGCAAAAGTGGAGGTTGGAAAAAGATATTTCATGCAAATAGTAACCAAAAGAGAGTAGGCGTAGTTATACTGGTGTCAAACAAAACATACTTTAAAAGAAAAAAAAAAAAAAGATAGATGCTGAAGGCCATTATATATTAATAAAAGGGACAATCCACCAGGAAGGAATAGCAGCCATAAATACCTATGCACCTGTATTAGTCAGCCAAAGGGGTGCTGATGCAAAATACCAGAAGTCTGTTGGCTTTTATAAAGGGTATTTATTTGGGGTAGAAGCTTACAGTCACAAGGCCATAAAGCATAAGTTACTTCCCTCACCGGCAGCAAGATGGCTGCCGGTCTCTGAGAGGGTTCAGCCTTCCTCTTTCTCTTAAGGCTCTGTGGTCCCAGCTTCTTCCAATCTCAGCTGTAGGCTGGGATAAGTCTTATCTCTCTCCTGGGGCCAAGAAGGTGGGGACTCAATGTCTTACTGATGTAGCCCAATCATAATTTAATCAAGTAAAAGTGAAACCTCTGAATCTAATAATAATCTGATATGCCAAGAGGAACAGACCAGTTTACAAAGATAATCCAATCTATTTTTGGAATTCATAAACAATACCAAACTGCTACAGCACCTAACCAGAGTACCTCAAAATACATGAGGCAAACTCTGCCAAAATTGAAAGGAAAAACAGACATCTCTACAAAACTAGTTGGAGACTCACATCAATAGATAGAACAACTAGACAGAAGATCAACAAAGAAACAGAGAACTTGAACAATATGATAAACAAACCAGACCTACAGAAATATACAGAACACTGCACCCCAGATCAGCAGGTTATACATTCTTCTCAAATGCTTACGGATCTTTCTTCAGGATAGACCACTTGTTGGACCACAGCATAGCTCTTGATAAATGTAAGAAGATTGAAATTATACAAAGCACCTTCTCTGATCATAATGGAGTGAAACTGGAAATCAATAATAGGCAGTAGGGAGGCGGATGTGGCTCAACTGGTTGGGCGTCCGTCTCCCATATGGAGGGACCTGGGTTCAATCCCCGGGACCTCCTGGTAAATTAAAAAAATAATAATAATAATAATAATAATAATAGGCAGGAAAGGGGGAAATTTGCAAATATATGGAGGCTAAACAATACACTCCTAAACAATCAGTGGGTCAAAGAAGAAATTGTAAGAGAAATTAGTAAATATCTCGAGATGATTGAAAATGAGAACACAACTTATCAAAACTTATGGGGACAGGGAAGCGGCTGTGGCTCAATCAGTAGGGCTCCCGTTTACCATATGGGAGGCCCTGGGTTCGGTTCCCGGGGCCTCCTGGTGAAGGCAGGCCCGCCCGCGTGGCATGGTTAGCTGACCCAGCGAGCACAAGCAGCAAGGGGGGGATAAATGAATAAATAAATAAAATCTAAAAAAAAAAAAAAAACTTATGGGGGGAGGAGAAGCAGATGTAGCTCAAGCAGTTGGACACCCACCTACCACATGGGAAGTCCCAGGTTCAGTTCCCGGTGCCTCCTAAAAAAAGAAAAAAGAAGACGAGCACACAACAAACAGACACAGAGAGCAGACAGTGAGCGCAAACAACGGTGGGGCAGGGGGAATAAATAAATCTTTAAAAAAAAAAACTTATGGGATTCAGTGAAGGCAGTGCTGAGAGGGAAATTTATAGCCCTAAACTCCTATATTTAAAATGAAGAAAGAGCTAAAATCAAAGATCTACCTGAACTGGATAAACTAGAAAAAGAACAGCAAACCAATTCCAAAGCAAGCAGAAAGAAAGAAATAACAAAGATTAGAGTGGCAATAAATGAAATTGAGAACAAATATACCATAGAGAACATCAACAAAACCAAAAGCAGGTTCTTTGAGAAAATCAATAAAATCAACAAACCCTTAGCAAGACTAACAAGGAAAAAAAGAGAGAAGATGCAAATAAATAAAATCAGGAATGAAGGGTGGGACATTATGACTGACCCCACAGAAATAAAAAGGATCATAAGAGGATATTATGAGAAAGTGTATGCCAACAAATTATACAACCTAGATGAGATGGACAAATTCTTAGAAATGCATGAACAACCTACATTGACTCTACAAGAAATACAGGAACTCAAAGCACCCCCACACAAAAGCATACAAAATATGCCTGTAAAAAAGAAAAAATAACACTCTTGCTCTCTTTCTCCACCCACCCTTGATATCTGAATATAAATACAAATCAGGCATCCAGAACTATAAAGAGGCAAAACTAAAATACCTACAAGAGCCTCCTACCCTGTTGAAGATGGCAGAGTGAGAAGCTTCTGGGCTGTGTGGTCCTCCCACCCACCCACCCACACACACAGAAGTTTGAACAACCAGCAAGAACTGGCAGAAATGTCTTTCTCAAAGCTCCAGAAAACAAATAGAAGACCATAGGAACAGGGCAAGCGCCGAATCAAGAAAAGAAAACTAATTAAGAACAGTAGGATCTCATGGCTTCCCGGCTGGCCTCTCCCCAAGCCCCTCACCAGCTTGTCGAAGAGCTGGCCCCACTCCCAGTGTGGATCCCTGGTACCAGGTCCAGAGGGAGCAAAGTAAACCCTGTGAACATACAGGGAGCGTGTATGTCTGACCCAGTCTATCTGGTGGGCTGATGGACTCGCTGTCTCAGAACTTGCCCTGCATGTAGAAGGCAGCTACAGAGCACTCCTACAGAGTGCTGGGGGACAGCCGTCAAGTGACTGCCAGGGACAAGGGATTGCTGGCTGTAGGACATGTAGTGCAGTGCCCTGGACCGTGAGGAAACTGGTTCCCAGGAAAGAGGGGACATTTGTAACCTGTGAATGGGGCAGTACCTAGGGCCACATACACATGCCCCAGAGTAGATGCAAGAGCAGAAAGTCTCAGGGGAGACTTTGGCCTAGAGCTATTCTCAAACCGCCCTTTCATTGTATGGATAATCTTGAAGGAAAGCACTCACAGGTTGATCTGCAAAGAGGGAACAATGTTTCACCACACACACACACACACACACACACGCACACGCGCTTGTGTGTCAGCTCCTGGGATCATCCAGTCTGAGGAGCAAAAAGAAGAAAGAGTGGAAAAAAAGCAAACAGAGCCTGGGGAACCTGTGGGATGCCACCAAGCATACCTATACAAATTGTGGGAGTCCCAGAAGGAAAAGAAATAGAGAAAGGAATAGAGAGAATATTCAAAGAAATAATAGTTGAAAACTTCCCAAATTTAATGAAAGACATGAATATATATATTCAAGATGCTCAAGAACTCCAAACAAGATAAACCCAAAAAACCCACACCATGCCACGTTATAAACAAACTGTTGAACACCAGAGAAAAAGAGCTGAAAGCTGCAAAAAAGAACAGGACACCTATAAGGGAGCTCAATAAGATTAAGTGCCAATTTCTCATCAGAAACTATGGAGGCAAGAAGGTAATGGGATTGACATATTTAAGTGCTGAAAGCAAAAAAAAAAGCCAACCAACAATTTTACAGGCAACAAAACTGTCTTTCAAAAATGAGAAAGGAATTAAGACATTCCCAGATACCTAGATAAACAAAAACCTCAACTCCACCTGACCAGTCCTACAAGAAATGCTAAAGGGATTTCTGCAGGTTGAAAGGAAAGGACAATAGATAATTGACTGAAGCCACATGAAGAAATAAAGATCTTTGGTAAGGATAATGACATGGGTAAATATATATATGAATATCATTATATTTTTGGTTTGTAACTCCACTTTTTATTTCCTACAGGATCTAAAAGGCAAATGCATAAAATGTAAGGATAAATCAGTGGTTTGGGACTCATAATACATGAACATGTAATTTGTGACAAGACCTACATAAAGGTGGGGGACAGAGTGGCATAGGAACATAGTTTGGGTACACTATTGAAGTTAATTTGGTACCAAAACAAACAAGATTATTAGGGTATTAATATAGCCCCACAGTAACTACAAAGGAAAATATCCGAGAATATGTAAGCTCAAAGAGACAAAAATTAAAGGACAGATTTCCAGGGGCAGCGGGCAGGGAGAATTGGTAGTTAATGCTTAATGGGTGTCGGATTTCCATTTGAGGAGATGGGAACATGTTAATAATGGAAGGCGGCCCTTGTGAATGTGGTTAATCCCACTGAATGATATGCTGGGGAAGGGTTGGAATGGACATGTATGTGGTATACATGTTTCCACAAATAAAAAAGAAGGAAGGGGGGGTCGGATGTGGCTCAACTGGTTGGGCGTCCGTCTCCCATATGGAAGGACCCGGGTTCGATCCCTGGGACCTCCCGGTAAAAAAAAAAAAAAAAAAAAAAAAAAATAAGGAAGGAAGGAAAACTAAAAAGATAATGTCAATCAAATGGAATACATGATAATGGATGAGATCTAAGAATGAAAAGAGAAAATGAAAAGGACATAAGAAAAAATTGGAATATAAAATGTAAGCTTTATATCAATGTTAAATTTCTTGAACTTGATAACTGTACTTAAGGTGATTACATAAGTTAATATCTTTATTTGTAGGAAATGTACATGGAAGTATTATGTGTTCAAGGAATATGATTTGTGGCAACCTGCTCTCAAATGTTCAGAAGATAGATAGATAGATGATAGATAGATAGACAGATGATAGATAGATAGATAGATAGATAGATAGATAGATAGATAGATAGATAGATAGACCGAAAGTGACAAAATGTTAAAATTGGTGGATCTGGGTATCTGGGGCTGTGGGGTTATGTTGGAATTCTCGGCATGGGGTTTGTGTTATTTCTGCAATTGTTCTGTAAGTTAAAAATTATTTCAATATAAGAAGTTTTAAAAAGGGGGAAAAAAAAAAAACCCTAGAGGAAGCTAAAGGACACTAATGATGCCAGGTTTGGTTTTCTGATTTGCAAAACAGAAGAGGCCCTTGCACATAGGGATGATGATGAAATCTACTGCCAAATGCACCAAAACGATGGACAAAAATTATATAATTCCCTCGTTTTTTTAAGTCCAGTTGGAAAAAAAAGAGCTAAAAACTAGGAAGAGAATAGACAGTGCTTATATTCCTATGACAACTCACAGTTTTTTCAGGATCCAGGCTTAAATGCTAAACCAAAACAACCTATTCCAGCAAATATTTTTCTAGCTCATTTCCTGAATCTTGAAGAGATGTAGAGGCCTTCCTAAGCAAGGTAAAAAGTCAAGAAACTATAAAGTTTTATTTTATTTTATTTTTTTTTAGGTACCAGGGCTGGGGATTAAACCAGGGACCTCATACGTGGGAAGCCAGTGCTCAATCACTGAGCTACACCAGCTCCCCCGAGTTGGTTTTTTCACTTGTTTTGTTTTTGTTTTGTTTTGCTTTTAGGAAGTACCAAGAATTGAACCCGAGACCCTGTACATGGGAAGCAGACACTCAACCACTTGAGCTACGTCCAATCCCCATAAATTTTTTAAATGACTGATTTGATTAGACAACAACCTAAATCCTCTGTATAGCAAAACACACTAAAAGCAAAGTTACAAGACAAGTGATTTTTTTTTTATTACAACATATATAACAGAGGAATAATAGCCATAGTTGATAAAAAGAGTTTATAAATCAACAAGGAAAAGGCTTATAACTTCCCCAAAATGGACAAAAGATATGAATAGGCAATTCAATTTAGAGAAAAAAGAAATGCAAATGGGTAATAAACATACGATGAGTCATCCACCTCTCTAGTAATCAGAAAAATGCAAATTTAACAACAAGATATTTTCTGCTCATCCCATTGTCAAAAAAAAAAAAAAAGTAAAGATGAGCAATAGTCAGTTATGGCAAGAATACATTGTAAAGCGCCCCTCACGAGCTATGCTGAGAGTGTAGACTGGTGCAGACTGAGAGCAATTGCCAGTATCTACCAGCTTCTAATGATTACCTACCTTTTGATCAATTCTATATCTAGGAACATATCCTCCAGAAATATTCCTACACGTGCTCAAAAATGTATACATAAAGAAGTTTCTTATGAAAATTTTGGTAACGGGAAAAAAAAAAAAAAAAACAGAAGCAAGCTGTGTCCTTCAAGAAACAATCAACTCAACAAAAGCCATTAAAAGGATGAGGTTGATATGTATGTACAGCAGAGATCACCAAATACATGAAATGAAAAATGATGCATGTCATAATAAAATGCGATGCCTTCATCTCATCTATGAGATGCATAGAAAAAGTATATGCATATACTTTTATGTTTATATATTTATATGATATGCACACGCCAAGCTGTTCAGCGTTGTCATAGCTATGTATGAGATGGGACGAAGGGTGAAAAGGAAAGACTCCGTTTTTTACCATTCATGATCCTGTGTTGTTCCAATTTTTTTTCACTGTGCAAGTACTTATGGCACACATTTGCAATTAAAATATCTGCAGGCTTGTTGGTTCTCCGGAACAAAACAACAAAAATTTTTGAACCACCCCAAATGTTAACTCACTGATTAGCACAAAGAATGGAGACCTCAGATGCTCAGATGAGCCACTGTAGAATTGAAGCTCATCATTGAAAGAGACAGCGGGGGGGGGGGGCAGCCCAGAGCAGACACGAGCTTTGGAGTCCAACAGATCTAGTTCCAGTCCTGGCCGTGCCCGTTTCTTTTTGCATGCTGAACAAATTATTTAACCTCTCTGAGTCTCGATAAAATGGATATAAAATGCCTACCCCCTCAGGCTTGATGTACAAAAAATTTTTTTCTCCCCTCCTGGTTTGTGATAATCTATACGTGGTGTGGATAAGATAGGAGACTGCAGGGAGCTCCACAAAAGTTTGGGGTTTGGGTTGTTTTGTCTGGGTGAACCCAAAGACTTGTTTCTAGGACCCTGTCTTGGTAGCCGAGTGTCAGCAATTGCAGTGGGAATGGGGGAGGGCTGGAGAGCAGATGCTCTGGGCACCAGGGCCAGACTGGACAGTTCCAGTGGTCAGGGCTGCCTGGAGCAGCGGTGCTAAAATGTTAGCACAGGGGAAACGGATGTGGCTCAAGAGGTTCGGCGTCCGTCTACCATATGGAGAGACCGGGGTTCGATCCCCAGTACCTCCTGGTAAAAAAATAAAATAAAATAAAATAAAAAATAAATAAATAAAATGTTAGCACACATCAGCGTCACGGCAGGGCTTGTTGTAAGATTGCTGGGCCTCGTCCCCAGAGCTTCCGATTCAAAATTTGGTGGTGAGGCTGGAGAATCTGGAGTCCTAAGAAATTCCCGGGTGCTGCTGATGCTGCTGGTCTCGAAGACCACATTTTAAGACCCAGTGACCAGAGGCACAATAACTGCTTCCACCCCAGTGGATCCGACTGCAGCAGCAGCTTTCCCACCTCTACTCTGGGATCCTCCCTCTGCTGCTCTCTGCACCTCCCCAGGCACCTCGAATGCTACGGCTCGCCCTAATTTCACCCCTGGGCAGTGGCCAGTTTCTGCAGCCTGTGCCGCTCTCTCCAGGGTGATGGGCAGCTGCGGAGAAGCCAAGGCTTGTAGGTGGGGGCTGGGAGGGTGGGTAGTGGTGGGATCTCTGTGTGCTCAGCACAAGGACAGGAAATGTATGCCCCTTCTGTCTAAGCAGATTGGCAAAGATAACTTTGTTAGCAGGAGAAGCCGGGGCTGAGGGGCCATGCCCTATAGATTTGGCACAATCTGCTCTCACGCCTGAGCAGTTCCGTTCAATAGAAAACCCTGCCTTGCCTGACAACTCGTCTGTGCTGGAAATCCTCTCTCGAGTGAAAGGGTCCCGCATGCCCGCCTCCAGCCCATCCCTTGTCTCTAGGGCACGGGAGCCCCTGAACCTCAGCCAGATGCCTGTTATGAAGAATTTCTGGCTCACAACCAAACTGGCTAGTGAGGAAGGACAGAGAGGGCCATGGCTCTCCTGCAGTCCTCTCCTTGGTGGTGCAAACCAGAAGCAGCAAGTATGGATCTCCACGCTGGTGAACCAAAGAACACTTGCGCTCTCACCAGCTGTATCCAAACCTTCTTCCTAGTAATGGCAATAGCAACTGCTATTTATCAAGGGCTTACTATGTACCAAGTACTGAGCTCAGTTTTACTCCCGTGATTTTATTCAATTGCTTCATCTCTTTGAGGTGGGCACTGTTTCCCATCTTGCACAAGAGAAATCTGAGGCTGAGACAAGGAAGGTCACTTGTTTAAGACCAGGCAGTGAGCAGTAAAGGGCAGATGATCTAATTCCAAAGGCTGGCAGTAACCACTTTCTTATGAGATGGAGGCTCCCAGGGCTCAGGCCAGGTCCAGGATTCAGCTCAATGGAGAACCAGATTCCGCACAGTCCTGCCTCTCTCTGAGCAGAAGTATTTGAGGCTTCTTTACATGCCCCATATGCCCAGGCATCGCGTCAAGGGTGCACACTGTGCCAGGCACACAGTGGCCACTTGGCAAGTCTGGGGTAGAAAGGAAGGGCAAATGAAGAAACAACCAAGAACCAAAATATACATTTCCCAGCCGCTCTCACCCTTGTCTCCTCTGCTTCGGCCCCTCCTGCCTCCTTGCTGTCCCAGTGCCTTCAGCCCAGCTGTCATCTCCCTGGGTTGCTCTTCACACCCTCATGCTCTCTCCCTCACCTTTTTTCCCGTTTTACTCAAATCTCACCTCTCAGTGAGGCCTACCCTGCATCCCCTTCCCTCCCCCAGCTCTCCCAAGCCCCCTTACCCCATCATACTTTTTCATTTTCAGTAGCACGTATCACCTTCTAAAATACTATATAATTCACTGATTTATTGTGTTTAAAGCTCACAGTCTGCCTCCCCCACTGGAATGTAAGCTCTACTAGGGCAGAGATCTTTGTTTTATTCACTGATGTGTCCCAAACATCTCAAAGGGTGGAAGCTCAACAACTATTTGTTGAATGAAGTTCCAAACCCTGCCTTCTAAGACAGAGCCAGGCCTGAGATAACTCAGGGAAGTGACCCGACTCACCCGCAGCCCCTTGTCCTGTGTTTCGCAGAGACTCTGTGCCCTCACACACTCCAGCGGCTGGAAGAGAGAGATTATGAATCTCCCAATCCCAGACAACTCAGGGACTGCTGGTGCCCCAGGCCCTGCAACTCTGTCTGCCCCTCTTCTCATGCGCGGGCTCACCTGATTCTGTCACTAAAGAGCTTTGCTCCTTTAAAAAGTCTGTGCCCCATGCATGGAGGCACCAGAGCACATGAGCCTCAGAGCTGTGCCACCACCTCAGGGTGTGATCATTTCATCTCTCTGAGCCCTGGTTTCCTCAACTAGATAATGAGGGAACCGGGGCCAGTGATCATTTCTGGTACTTTCCAGTTCTGACATTTACCCAATGGGAAGGGGACCGTGTGTGGTCTCCACTAAGGCACAAGTAGAAACAAACTAACCTGTGACCCTGAATCCCGTGACACAGACATCCTCAGAGAGGAGGAGGTGATAGCAAATATAACCAACAAGTGAGCAGGGATGCGCAGCACAGGGTAGATCAGTAGCCACCATCGGTGTAAAAGGTCCTTTCACAAAACAGGAAAGGCAGTTATTAATAACTCTATTTCACAGATGAGAAAGCTGAGCCTCAGAGAGGCTAAGCAAGCCGCCCACAAACAGGAAGCAGAAGAGCCACATCCAAAGCCAGGACTTCCGGCTGCAAATTCCATAGTCTTTCCACACACAATTGCCTCAAAAGGCACCCTGGTAGAAGAATGCCACCATTAGATTATACAAAACGTCAATAATCTAACAAGCTCCTCTGTTTTATTCCAGAATATAAAATTGGAATTTTCATTTGAATGGGTACATATCTCATGTTCTAAAGATTTATGTGTATCAAATAAAACAAAGCAGCCATGAGGAGAAGACATCCCTAGGAAAGACCTAAGAAACGCTCTGTGACTGATTCCTGGTAGGAGGAGACAATTCATTTCTCAGCAACAGTCAAAATGAGCCCCTTTCTCCCCCATCTCTTTCAAAACCTCCCCCAAGAGGTATGTGATTGACTGCCTATATTTTCAAGGATTTTGCAGCTGCCAACAGAGAAGAACTGACAACAAAACAAATAATCTAATCAATTGGGCAACTTTAATAGAGTGTCCTCACTGTCAACAGAGTAAGTAAGCAAAGAAAGTGCTAAATTCGAAGCTAGATTTGTTCAAACCTGAGAGACTACAGTGAGTTCAGAGCTGTGTTGACATCCCCTGTTTTTCAGGCTCAAATATGTCCTCTACTACCATCTCCCACAAAATAGTGATGGAGAGATGAGGCCACCCCACTATGCTAGCCATTGGACTGGGAGGCCCTGACTGGGGATAAGTTCATTTTGAAGAGAAGATTTTGTAGGTTCTGGAATATCCCAGGGAAAGTGAAAGCTTCAGGAATCAACAATTATTGAATGTTCTCAGAAGAAAGAGGGTTTCTCCCTCTTTCTTCTCTGATTTCTTGCCTCCCTGACATTGGGAAAGCAGCCTTGACAGGGACTCCATGTGGGGCATAGTCCCAGTCAGCATGGGCTCTCCAATTTGGGGGTCCCAAAGAAATCAGAAGTCTAAAATAAATAAGGTGGTGGGATAGTGAATATTTTAATAAAAATGGAGTTTGAGACTCACTTAACATTGGTAATCACTCTCCTTTCAATTGCTGCCATCAATATGCAATAAGCACATGACACCAGAAAGAACAGGAAATGGGTGGGGAGGTGGGCACGTGCTTTTATTTTATTTATTTATTTATTTTTTTTTTTTGGTTCACCCTCAAGTTACCTTCAATTTTGTCATCATACATTGCAGATTTCCTAAAATAATGTTTCATTGTTTCCACAAGTAAACTTCTACTTGTAGTATAAAATGTCCCAATTTTCAATCTGAAAAAAATGTGATCAAAACAACTATTTTTTTATACCAGTGCAATGGTCAGTCCCAGCTAACGGGAAGGGAATGGCCCTCAGAGAGGCATAGAGACACGTGCTCACACCATCCATGCTGGCTTCCCGAGCATGATTCCTCCCTGAGCCACACTCCTGTTCCACCAGAGCCTACTGGTGAGAACAAACCTCACACTCCCATTTCATAGATGCAGGCACAAGAGTCCAACAGTGTTACCTGACATCACACAAGCCCCTTGATTTGAATGTAGCTTCTCTACGGTATTTGTAATTCTTTGTGAATCATGATGGGAAAATGTTATTACCTTGACAAATGACATCAGAATTCTTTGGGGGATTCAGGCTGTTTTCAGAGAGAGACATTGTCCTGCCAAAGGTTATGAGACATTAGAAGAAATCACCAATGGAGGTTAAAATATCATCTTGGACAAAAGGACAAACTACTCTTTCTGTGGTGGCTTTGGCACAGTTTGGCAGGGGGCAGAGGGATGCTCCAAGTGACCTCTTACTGTCCCTACATCCCTAAGATTCTCTCAGCTGGCAATAAGACCCTGGGAAAATACTCCTGGGCTCATGCTCTCTGAAGAGCAGCTAAAATAAACATTTGGAGGCTACAGAGGCCCTATCTAAGCTTTCACAGATCAGCTTTTCCCCACCCTCCTCCCCTCAGTGCCCAACACAGCTTTCCCATTCTCTCTCTCATTGTTTTCCAAACATCCCTCCCTTCATAAAAGCTGTATAGCTGGGAGCTTAAAATATTGCTGGACAGTTAAACCCACCGATCAGGGCCAATCCAGTCATATCTGCTCAGTCGTGCAGCACAGAAGGGGCGGGGAAGAGAGGTGGGGTGTGAGCTTTTAGGTAGCAAAGAAAAGAGGCCAAAGTTGCCATTTTGTTGCTGAGCACCTAGAGAGAGAGAGCACATATTTCTCCGAGGGCCCCTATTCATATTGGTAAGTTTTCCTTGGGTGGTGATAGTTTATAGTCTTCCCCTTTCTGTTTTCCTAGTCTAAAGGCCATGTATGGGTTTCTCCAAAATTAAAAAGATTGCCACTAAGGTGGAGCGTTGGGTTTGGATAGATGGACTTTGAGTCCGACTTTGAAAAGCCTCTTGGAATTGACCAAAGTTAGCAGAGGTTTGGAAAGGAAGGGGGATGGGTGGACAGGCAGAGATGTCTAAAATCTAACTACAACTTGACTTCTTAAAGTCTTTTTGATTCTCAGAATGAATTAACACATTCCCAGGGGTCTAGGCAGACCCTAAACCAAATAGTCAATGTTTATGAAAGAGTTTTGCACCTTTTCCACTCAAACTCTGCAAAAGGAGTAATGCTGATAACTGTTGAGTACTGTGGGTGCAGAAGAAGCTTCATGCTGAACATTTTTTTATGTTGGAGCATTTAATGGAGCACAGGAATGGGTTTGGCTATGGACCATAAAACTCTGACTGAGAGTAGGGCTTTTGTTGTTTATCTATGAATGCTGTTGATTAAAGTGGCTACTCTAGAAACGGAGAGGAGGCACATTTACACTCTGTTACCAACTGGAGTGGAAAATGGTCGTCTCATCCTTTGGGCAATTTGTAAACATGGACATATATGTGTTGTTCTGCTTCTTCAAAGCCAGGAGAAGTCTGTGCTCTACTGGAAATCCTCCTGGGTTTAAAGCTGGAGATGAGGACTCACATCCCAGCTCTGCCCTCACTAGCTGGGGGACCCTGGGAGACTCATTTAACCTCCCAGCCTGTTCCCCTATCTTGTTCATGGAGGTAGAGAAATGCCTAGTTCAGTGATTCTTCAACATCGGCTGTGAACAAGTCAGTTCTAGTCCAAACAAAATTTTCCTCAGCCTGTAACAAAAATGTGGAAATGATGTAATGAACAATGTAGTAAATTTTTCACCAAGTTAAATGTGTTCAATTTTATTCTGAAGTTATGTCCTTTCTAGTTTTGTGGTATTAAAAATTCTCCTTTTATGAAGTGATAGTGACAACAGACTGTAGTCACAGTTGGCAAGTTAATAAATTCTTTTTTATGTCCTTGTGTGACAAAATAAGAGGTTGTCAGCCTATGTTGCAACCCTATGTTGAGTGCCCTATTTTGTGGTGGTTGTACTAGTTGGTGAAATCCAAGTCTGAGAACCACTGACTTAAGATATGTGAAAGTGTATCGTTTATAAATAGATAAGGGATATCCAAATATGAGGTATTATTTTCATTACTACCTAACCATCAGACCTCTAGTAGGATGCTTCTGGTAGTATATGGATGCCTTGGGAGTGGAGGCTTGAACTTCATCAGTTTATTTTCCATATGTAATAGATCTATTCACTAAAGTTTCAGTAGCAAACTAAAAGAGAATTGTCTCTTTGAAGAAGGGACCCCTGCTTCCTTTAGTTTAGACTTCTCCCTGTTCCAATAAAACACTTTGGTTAGATACAGTCTGATCTGACTTTCTTTAAATATAATTTTCACTGTTAAATGCCAAGAACCAAAAACACATTCCCTTAGCACCTCTAAAGCTTCTTTCCTTTAGGCATAGTTGGCTTGTTTCAATAGCATGGAATTAGAAAGATTTAGTCCTAGGTTACAGTTTCTCTCCTTCCGTTATTACAAGAAAGTACATAAAATTAAGCACTCAAACAAGCCTAACATAGCCGGCGGGATGTGGAAGGACACAGCCCTGTTTGGCTTTAGTTTGGAACTACCAAAGGGGTGATCAGGAAGATCTTCCTGGGGCTCGCACTCATGTGTCAAGACTCACTGGCCTTCCAGTTTATATCTTTTATCTTGAACAAAAGCAGCTGGTTTAGGATCAGTTTACTATCCTTTATGGTATTTTCCATTTCTTTGCAAGTTCTCAACCTCCCTGCTGCAAGCTGTGGCAAAGGGAATTCTAAAAAGGGCTGCTGTTACATGCACTCAGGCATTGAGAATTTCAGATTTCAAAATTATTACCATTGGCCCGTCCATTTGTGTCTATAGAGCTCCCATTCTGTGAAGGCCTTCATTCTGTGACATGATAGTTCATCAAGGATGAAGATAAAATGGTCCCTGCCCTGCAAAAGCATTCGATCCCATGGAGGGAAATAAGACATGAGAATGTGTCCAGGGCACACAGAAACCCAAAAGGATGAACACGGTCCAACACAATTAAAGCTGTCAAAACTCAATTGCTAAGGGAAGCGGCTGTGGCTCAATCAGTAGGGCTCCCGTTTACCATATGGGAGGCCCCGGGTTCGGTTCCCGGGGCCTCCTGGTGAGGGCGGGTCTGCGCGCACAGCGTGGTTGGCTGAAAAAAAAACTCAATTGCTATGTCAGTGGGGGTAAGATATTAGCAACACTAGCTTTAGGGTATGATAAAGCCAGATTGGATCTTTCAGAAGTAAATTGTACAAACTTTTTTTTGTTTTTTTGTTTTTTTTAATTAATTTATTTTTTTATTGTGGGTAAAAATCAAAATTTTCACAATATATACCAACATTTGCAAAATGATATATAAATATATATGCATATATGTGCATTTGCTTATAAAAATGTTATTTATATATATATATATAAATATATTTTAAGAGGTGCTTAGATTACCCAAAATATTACATGGAACCCACTGGCATTCCCAACCGGTTTTTTTTAAACATGGATTTTAGACTAAATTCATAAGAAACTTGCTTTTTTCCTGGCTCTTCCACCAATGGGCTTTTTGCTTGGGCTGCCTGCCTGATAGTGATTGTTTCCCACCTATTATCTGGAAGGTGCTGGAAAGGGCTGCCACTATTCACAGGGAAACACTGCATTTAAGCAGAAGAGTGGCAGCCTCTGCTCTCCAACAGGAAGCAAATAGCCTTTGTGGGTACTCTGAGAGCAACGACCAGGCATTGCCCACGTCTGCAGTCAGTATCCTGCCCTCAGGCATCGCCTGGCCAGGCTCCCCATCACAGGTTGAAGGAGGCCTAGGATGCCATCATGTTTATCGTCCCCTAAAGATGAAAATCACACCTAACTTAAGACACCTCTTTTCATCACTCATTCAAGTGTTTGACAGGTATCACTGTCAAAAAAGTTATCCTTCCTGCCTTGCTTTCATCCTCAAACATTTACTGAGTACCTCCTACCTGGCAGGCACTGTACTCAACATTAGGGATTAGAAATAAAAGATGGAGGTCGGATGTGGCTCAACTGGTTGGGCGTCCGTCTCCCATATGGAGGGACCCAGGTTCGATCCCCGGGACCTCCCGGTAAAAAAAAAAAAAAAAAAGAAATAAAAGATGTAGTCCTTGTCCTCAGGTTGCTCAGAGCATGTTATATGACAGACTAGAAAACCCAACATTGTGATAAGGAGGGATCAGTGCTAAGACAGATTTTGCCTAAGGGTGCTATGGAAGCACAGAGGAAGCACACTTAGCTTGGCCATTGAGCTGGCTCGCAGAGCAAGGCTGAGAAAGCAAGGAGTTGGGGGCAGAGGAAGCAGTGTGTACAGCTTCCAATACCTGTGCTGCCGAGGATAGGGCCCAAAGCAGAACGCACAATTTCCTTTTCCCAAACTTGCTCTTCCTGCAGGCTTCCCTACCCCATTCTTCCAGTTGCTCAGACCAAAAGACCTGGAGTCATTCCCAACTCTCTCACACACACATACACCACACCAAATCCATCAGCAAATTTCCATCTTCACCCCTAGCACCCTGCCCAAGCCACCATCATCTGTGACTGGGCCTCTCACAGTCACTTTCTAAATGGTGTCCCTGATGACCCTACTTGCCCTCGATGGTCTGTTTTTCACACAACAGCCAAGACCACCTTCCTAAAATGAAGATCACGTCTCTCCTCTGCTCAAAACTCTCCAGTGGTTTCCCTCTAAGTGTGAAAAAAAAAAAACCCTGTGCCCTCTCCGTAGTCTGCAAGCGCCTGTGTGATCTGGGCCTCTGCTATTTCTCACCTCACATCATATCTTTCTCCCCATCTCTTTGCTTCAGCCCCTCTGGCCTCTTTTTCCTACCTGGCACCCAGCCCGCTTACCACCTCGTGGCCTTAGTATTTGCCACTCCTCTGAGAGCTCTTCTGCCAGGGATTGGCAGGCTTGCTCCCTTGCTGCCTTCATGTCCCCACTTAAATATCATTTATAATAGAGACCTCCCCTGCCCACCCGAATACAACAGAACCCCTCCCTGCTCACCATCAACTTGCCCTCTTCTCCTGCTTTTTCGTCACATCTCTTTTAACTACCTAACACATTACCTCTTAGGTGGCATCATCCATTTAAGGTTGACAGAAAAGCAACCTTAAGCGGATTCTGGTCAATGCAGGTACTTGGCTGTTCATCAGTCATAGCAATCCTGAATCATTCACTCATAGTTGTAATGCCTTGCTTGTCTTAGAATGTGCAGTCTCAGCGATTCTGTTTTACATGTACCACTGAAGTATAGAATATGTGCCACTAAAGACAGAAAGCAAGGATTCCTTCAGTTTAAGAAAGATTATAATCTAAGGCTTTACAAGGATTAGAAATGGTAGAGTCATTCAAAGTTCTTTAGACCTATTCAGAAGTGTTTAAGGGTCCACATTACCTCTTAATTTGTTTAGCGTCTATCTCTTTCCCTGCACCGCAGGAATGTTCTACTCATCATTGTCTCCCCAGCACCTAGACTAGTGCTGGAAACCCAGTGGGTGCTCAGTATATTTTGTTGAATCATTGGGGGAAAATTAAACTGAGAAACTTAACAGCAACGTTAGAAGAAGCTTTGTTTTTATCCTGTGAACAACGGGGAGTGACTAAAAGGTTTTAAACAGGGGAATGAGGCCATCAGATCTGTGTTTTACAGAGATCCAGAAATGATGTTTAAAATGTTAAAAGAAAACTAATTAAGGCACTGGCACCAACCCGTCAGAACAGAAATGGCCAAGGGTCTGGAGAAGGGTCCTGGGGACTGGGACAGCTGTTAGCCCTTTAGATGCTAGATCAGATGGGGTTGGGGGACCCATATGAGGAGTCACAGAAGGATGTGGGAGGGTCACTGAGGAGGTTCCAGGAAACATCCATTTGTTATATTTTCACAACGACTAAACGATCCCATCAAGACAAACTAAAGCTGCTGAGACTGGAGGAGGGGAGGCCAGAGGGGAGGTGAAGCAACAGAGCAGGTGAAGGTGAGGGGCCTTCTCAAGCAGTGGCAGGTGGGGCTAGAGAGGAGCTGGCAGATTTGAGCGAGATCAGTGTAACTCGGGGTCTGATAGACACTGGATGTGAAGGAAGAGCGGTATACTAAGGGCAGGGCAATGGGTGCAGGCAATATTAAAACAAGGAAACAACTGAAAATCAATCTGCTATTCCTCAACTCCCACCTCCCAACCCCACCTCAATAAAAGTCATTTGTTGGTCTAGGTCCTAACAATTGATGTGGTTATTATTTAATAATATCTATGTAAGCTTCAAATTAGCACAGTTTTACTTATCTTTTAATAAACTTGTTTGCTACATTGACGTTAACTCAGAGAACTCCTGATTGTTAGTGGACTCCCCCTGCAACACTTGCCAGCTAAACTATATATGTTCGTTTAAAAGTAAACTCGCAATGGTTCAGTACACCTATATTAGGATTCTCCAGAGAAAAATAACTGACAGGATATATATATGAAAATATTATGAGATTTATTATAGGAATTGGTTCATGCAATCATGGGGATTGGCGAGTCCAAATGCCATAGTGCAGGCCTCAGGTTGGCAACTCTGATGAAGGTTTTGATGAATTCCCCAGGAGAAACTAACTGGCTGAAGTAGAGGTGGAAATTCTTTTCTGACTGCCGCAATCATCAGTTCTCCCTTTAAGGCCTTCAACTTAGTGGATTGACGGCTCTCATTGTTGGAGGCAGTATTTTTAGTTGATTGTAGATATAATCACCCATATTTTTGTGTAACATTTATTAAATCTAAGTATCTTTTACAAAATAAAAATTATATTTAAAAAATCACCCGTAGATGCAATCAACTGACTAATGACTGAAATATCTTCACGTAACAATCAGGCCAGTGCTTGCTTGTCCAAACAAACTTCACCATAACCTAGCCAAGCTGACACAGAAATTAACCATGCAGCTTGTCCCTTGTCAATTTGGCACCCATACACATCTCCTTAAAACATACCTAATCTCTAAACAAAAGCAATAACAGTCATACTTTTGCATAACATAATTCAACTGTAAATGTACTAACCCTTTCCCCAGAAGAGGATTCAAGTCCTGAGGTAATATTGATGTCCTGTAGCTTAAATACTATGACATAATGTTAATACAATTTTTGTTATATCATAAGGGGAAAAGATAGAGAAGAAAATAAAGATGTTTACTTCATGTACATATACAACATATTCATAATAAAATAAGGAAGAAATACTCATAACCATTGTAGTCCTCATTTCTGAAACTGGGCATGTGGACATAGCTCATTTTTATATCTACTTTCTTCCACTACCCATTCCATATTCCTTTTACCTTCCCAAGCACCTCAGCACCTGAAAGTCCCAGGTCATTAATCTGTCTGGATTGGGTTTTTGCAGTTTTCCGTTGCCTTAAACACAGGGCACGATATTACTAAGAGAAGCCTAAGGGATCTCCTGTTTTCCAGGCATACTTTTCTTTACTTCCATTTGTGAAGTAGCAATCCTATTTCCTCTTGATAATCAGGATCAATCACCCCAGCCAGTACAGTAATTCCCTTCTTTGCCTGTTGATTCAGAGGCATGAGGAGCCCAAAGTGGCCAGGTGGCAGTCTTAACTACCAGATCAATAGAATCATTGCTGTGTCTCTTTTTGGTTTTGTTTTTTAATTTGAAAGTGTTTTATTTTAGAATTGCAAAACAATTTCGTAGACATTTCTTCCAATGATCTGGTGAAATACTCATGATCAATAAAGTTATAGTTAGATACAGAAACAGAGGGACAGAAAATGACTGTCTTCTAGTGTTTTTTTTTTAAACCCCAATGCAGTATCTTTGCAACTTCCTGTGACTCTAAAATTATTTCAAAATAAAAAGTTAAAAAACAACCAAATCACAAAATGCCATTATTATTGTGATCATATCATACCAAAAATAAGTAAATATGAAATATTGTATCAAGCATGAAAAATAGGAAGAAAAAATCTATACAAAGAAGTTTTCCAAGTAGTTCTCCATTCAACGGTTACTGTGTAGATTGTAAGAGTATTTGAAGTAGATCCAGTAGAGAAATAAGGCCAAAGTTTTTTTCTAAATTATCAGTGAGACTATAAATGAGAGACCTTTTATAAAACTTTTAAAACTAAGATCTGTACACCAGCTAAGGTTAAGATAGCAAGCACAAGAAGCAAAAATGTTTCTAGTGGATCACTAGAGGTAATAGTGAATGGTGCCACACCCATTTCCACCCCCTGATTCCTGAACCAATGAGTCCTGGCTATGAGTGAAACAGTAACCATAGAGTGGATGCTGATATAGAGTATAAACACCCTCCTGAAAAACATTCCCCATCCCTGCAAGGGATGCCACCTTGAGGTGCCATAACTGAGTCTTCAAAAGGCCATTCCACCATTCTATCAATCTAGCTGCTTCAGGATCCTGGGAACATGGTAAAATCGGTGAATTCCATGAGTATGTGCCCATTCCTATACTTCATTTGCTGTGAAGTGAGTTCCTTGATTAAAAGCAATGCTGGGGTCGGATGTGGCTCAACTGGTTGGGCGTCCGTCTCCCATATGGAGGGACCCGGGTTCGATCCCCGGGACCTCCCGGTTAAAAAAAAAAAAAAAAAAGCAATGCTGTGGGGACGGATGTGGTTCAAATGGTTGGGCGCCCGTCTCCCATATGGAGGGACCTGGGTTTGATCCCCGGGACCTCCCAGTAAAATAAAATTTAAAAAGTAAAAAAAAAAAAAAAAAGCAATGCTGTGTGGAATAGCATGATAGCTTATAAGGCATTCCGTAAATCCATGGATGGTAGTTTTGGCAGAAGCAATGCATACAGGGAAGGGAAATCTGTATTCAGAGTATGAACATTCCATGATGGAAGTGGTCCAGTGCAATCAACCTGCCACCAGGTGGCAGGCTGATCACCTCGAGGAATGATCCCACATAAGGAAATAAGTGTTGGTCTCTGCTGCTGGTAGATTGGGCACTCAGTAATGGCTGTAGCCAGGTTAGCCTTGGTGAAGGGAAGTCCATGTTGCTGAGCCATAACCCCCATCCCTACCACCATGGCTACTTTGTTCATGAGCCCCTTGGACAATGACAACAGTGGCTGGGGAAAGAGGCTGACTGGTAGCCACAAAACAGGTCATATTATCCACTTGATTATTAGAATGCTCCTATGTTAAAGTCACCCTCTGATGAGCATTCACATAGGACACAAATATTTCATGTTTTTTGCCCTTTCAGAAAGGTCTATCCATATACCTCTCATCCAGATCTCTTTGTCACCAATTTTCCCACCATATTCCTTCTAATAGCCCCTAACCACCCAGCCAGACCATTGGCAACAGCCCGTGAATTGGCATAGAAACACACCTCCAGCCATTCCTCTTTCCAAGAAAAATGAACAACCAGGTACACTACTCAAAATTCTGCCAACTGGGAGGATTTACCTTCAACACTGTTGTGGTAGTTTGAGTCTTTTGTAGACCCCAGAAAATCATGTTCTTAAATTAATCCATTCCTCTGAGACCCTCTGATTAGATCACTTCAATAAGGCAGCCTGGAGTGGGTCTTAACCCTCTTACTGGAGTCCTTTATAAATGAGATGAATATACAGAGAAAAGAGGCCAAAGAAACAGAAAGAAATACAGAGAAGCTGAGAGAGAAGACCTCAGGAGCCAGAAGCTGAAATCAACAGAACACAAAAGCTGAAAGGAAACATTGAATCCAGAAGCTGAAAGCAATGAGACTCAGTGGAGAGGGGAGAGATAAGTGAATGCCACCATGTTCCTTACCGTGTACCTTGCCATATAAGAAAGGAATCCAATACCACCAGCAGCTGGTACTTGGGGGAAAAAACCTTTGCCTGATGCCTTGATTTAGACATTTTTCTTAGCCTTGGAATTGTAAGCTTATAAGTTAATAAATCCATATTGTAAAAGCCCACCCGTTTCTGATATATTGCCTTGGGCAGCCTTTAGCAAACTAAGAACTGTCCTTCAGGGACATCCCAGAAGAGAGATGTAGTACTGCAGCTGTCCACTCTCAAGTGGCACCTATATATCATGCAGAACCATCTGTAACCAGTCCTGAGTTTTCTCTTCCTTAGTCAATTGATTGTAGGGAACTCCCTCAAGAAGCCATAGATGTGAGCTGGGAAAAAAAAAGGTAATGTGGCAGGAGTGAGGGCCATGGGCATTTGAGTCACTTCCTTGTGTAACTTATTTGTGCCTTCAGGGCCTGCTCAAGCCCAATTTTGTATATATCACTTCTATTTGAAATGTAGTACTGCCGAGAATGCCCAACTTCATAGCTTTCTGGCTCAGACAACACCCAGTTCATAATGGGTGATTCAGGTCTCATAGTATCTTGGTGGCCCATGGTTAAGTGTTCAGTCTCTACTAAGGCACAGTAGCAGGTCAAAAGCTGTTTCTCAAATAGAGAATAGTTATCTGCATTATAGTCAATATAACTGAATACAATTAAGCATTTTTTTTCTCTTCATTTTCTTTCATTAATAAGGAGACCTTGACTATGCAATTTAACTAATCTATGTTCATCTGTATATCTTTCTGAACACTAGAGGAACAACTGAGTTAGCAGTTGGAATTAGATGAGGTTAAAGTGCCTGAAAAAGAACTTTTTAGGAGTAAGGTTTCCATAACTTGTTGAGCCACCTTTTTCTGTTCTTTTATTTTTGTGAAGTTGAAATAAAGTTGTTAATAAAAAAATTAATGGACCAATGTAATCTCTTGTGGAAAGGAAAGCAATCTAGTTCCCTACAGACTAGATTATGGTGCTGGCCTGCGCAGAGAGCTGGTGCAGCAAGATGATGCAACAAAAGGAGACACAGAGGAGAGGCAATGAGAGACACAGCAAATCAGGGAGTTGAGGTGGCACAAGAGATTGGGCAGCCTCTCTCCACTCCAGAAAGTCCCAGGATCAGTTCCCAGTGCCACCTAAAGGCAGACACAGAAGAACACACAGAGAGCAGACAATGAGTGCAAAACAATGAGGGGTAGGGTCGGGGTGGGGGAATAAATAAATAAATCATTTTAAAAAAGAAGAAGAAGGGAAGCGGCTGTGGCTCAATCAGTAGGGCTCCCGTTTACCATATGGGAGGCCCCGGGTTCGGTTCCCGGGGCCTCCTGGTGAAGGCAAGCCCGCCCGCACGGCGTGGTTAGCTGACCCAGTGAGCACAAGCAGCAAGGGGGGGATAAATGAATAAATAAATAAAATCTTTAAAAAAAAAAAAAAAAAAAAAAGAAGAAGATATTGAGTGAGCACAAAAAAGAACTTGAAAACCTGAATAGAAAAGTAACACAGCTCATGGGAATAAAAATACAATAGATGAGATCGAAAACACTTTAAAGGCATACAACAGCAGACTTGAAATGATAGAAGAAAGAATAAGTGATACAGAAGACAGAACAGCTGAAATTGAAGAGAGAAAAGAACAAAGAAAAAAGAATGGAAAAAAAAAATGAGCAGGAGCTCAGGGAGTTGAATGACAACATGAAACACAACATATGTGTCATGGGAGTTCCAGAAGGAGAAGAGAAGAGAAAAGGGGCAGAAAGAGTATTTGAGGAAATAATAGCTGAAAATTTCCCAACTCTCATGAAAGAAATGAGCTTATATGTCCAAGAAGCACAGCAAACCCCAATCAGAGTAAATCTGAATAGACCTACTCCAAGACATATACTACTCAGAATGTCAAACATCAAAGATAAAGAGAAAATTCTAAGAGCAGCAAGGGAGAAGAAAACCATCACATAAAAGGGACACCCAGTAAGACTTAGTGCAGATTTCTCATCAGAAACCATGGAGGAGAGAAGACAATGGTATGACACAATTGGGATATTGAAAGAGAATAACTGCCAGCCAATAATTATTTCTCTAAGGGATAGATTCTGAACATAATGGATTTTTTTTTAGGAGCTACCAGGGATTGAACCCAGGACCTTGTACATGGGAAGCAGATGCTCAACCACTGAGCTACATCCACTCCACTCAAGAATTCTTTTTTTTTTTTTTTTTTAAGAATTCTTTATACAGCAAAATTGTCCTTCAAATATGAAGTTGAGTATAAAATATTCACAAACAAGCAGAAACTAAGAGATTTCATAATAAAAGAATCCACCTGGGCAGGAATTATTAAAGGAAGACTTACAGCCTGAAAGAAAAAGACAGGAGAGAGGGAGGAGATTGTAGAAGATAGAACAACAGAAAGGATAATCATCAGAGTAAAAAGACAGACAAAATAAGATATGACATATGAAAACCAAAAATTAAATGGTGGAAGTAAATAATGCATTTATAGTAATATCATTGAATGTGAATGGATTAAACCCTCCAATCAAAAGATATAGGCTGACAGAGTGGATTTTTAAAAAAATGAGTCATCTGTATGCTCCTTACAAGAGACTCACCTTAGACCCAGGGATACAAACCAGCTGAAAGTGAAAGGTTGGAAAAAGATACTCCACACAAATAGTAACCAAAAAAATAGTATAGCAGGGGTAGCTATACTAATATCAAACAAAACAGACTTTAAATGCAAAAAAAAAAAATTTATAAGAAATACAGAAGCCATTCTATATTAATACAAGGGACAATCCACCAGGAAGAAATAACAACCATAAATATCTACGCACCTAACCAAGGTGTCCCAAAATACATGAGACAAGCACTGGCAAAACTGAAGGGATAAATAATCATTGGAGACTTCAACACACCAGTCACATCGTTAGATAAAACTACTAGAAAAAAGATCAACAAGGAAACAGAGAACTTGTACAATATGATAAACAAGTTAGATCTAACAGACATATAGAGAAGTTGCACCCAAATTCAGCAGGTTATACATTCTTCTTAAGTACCCATGGATCTTTCTCCAGGATAGACCACAAATAAGGTCACAATGCAGCTTTCAATAAATAAATAAAAAGACTGAAATTATACAAAGCACCTTCTCAGATCATAATAGAATGAAGCTGGAAATCAATAATAGACAGGAAAGAGGTAAGTTCGCAAATGTGTTGAGGCTAAACAACACACTCCTAAATAATCAATGGGTCAAAGAAGAAATTCCAAGTGAAATCAGTAAATATATTGAGATTAATGAAAATGAGAACACAACTTATCAAAACTTCTGTGATACAGCAAAGGCAGTCTTGAGAGGGAAATTTATAGTCCTAAATGTCTGTATTAAAAAAAGAAGAAAGAGCTAAAATCAAAGATCTAACTGAACAACTGAAGAAACTAGAAAAAGAACAGCAAACCAATCCCAAAGCAAGAAGAAGGAAAGAAATAATAAGGATTAGACAGAAATAAATGAAATTGAGAAGGGGAAAAAAAAAACAAAAGAGAAAATCAACAAAACCAAAATCTGGTTCTTTGAGAAGATCAATAAAATTGACAAACCCCTAACTAGACTAACAAAGAAAAAAAGAGAGAAGATGCAAATAAATACAATCAGAAATGAAAGCGGGGAAGTTACAACTGACCCCACAGAAATAAAAAGGATCATAAAAGGATATTATGAGGGAAGCGGCTGTGGCTCAATTGGTTGGGTTCGATTCCCAGGGCCTCCCGGTGAAGGCAAGTGGCCCACGCGACACAGCAAGATGACGCAGTGAGATGACGCAGCAAGATGACGCAGCGAGATGACGCAGCGAGATGACACAGCGAGATGACGCAGTGAGATGATGCAGCGAGATGACACAGTGAAGAGAGACAAGCAGACACAGAAAAATGCAAAGCAAATGGACACAGCAAGCACAAGCAGCAAGGGGGGGATAAATAAATAAAATAAAACTTAAAAAATAAATAAATAAATAAACAATAAGGATACCTTCGTAGTTTAAAAAAAGGGGGGGGGCGGATGTGGCTCAAATGGTTGGGCGTCCGTCTGCCATATGGAGGGACCTGGGTTCGATCCCCGGGACCTCCCGGTAAAATTAAAAAAAAAAAAAAAGAGGATATTATGAGAAACTCTATGCCAACAAACTAGACAACCTAGATGAAATGGACAAATTCCTAGAAATGTACAAACAACTTAAACTGATGCTACAAGAAATATAAGAACTTAACAAACCAATCACATTTAAAGAGATTGAATCCATCATCAAAAATCCCCCAACAAAGAAAAGTCCAGGATGAGATGGCTTTGCAGGTGAATTCTACCAAGCATTTCAAGAAAAATTAACACCAATCCTTTTTAAACTCTTCCAAAAAAATTGAAAAAGAGGGAAAATTACTCAACACATTATATGAAGCCAACATCACCCTAATACCAAAGACCAATAAAGATACTACAAGAAAAGAAAATTACGGACCAATCTCTCTAATGAACATAGATGCAAAAATTCTCAATAAAATACTTGCATATGGAATCCAAAAGCATATCAAAAGACTTATACATCATATTTGTGATGGTTAGGCTAATGTGACAGCTCAGCCAAGTAATTGTGCTCAGTTCTTTGGTTAACCAAGCACTGGGCTAACTGTAATACAAGGACATTTGTGGGCTTTAATTATCAATGAGTTTACTGCAGAGATGGCTGATTACATCTATGATCAACCAGGGAGATTGCCAATCAGCAATGAGTGAAGGTTTATTTAATCAGCTGAATGTCTTAAAAGGGGAAGTGATTTCAGCATTCAGAGAGAATTTCCCAGCTCGTCTTTGGACAGCCAACATCTCCCAGAAATTCATCAAGGACCTTCATTGGAATTTCTTCAGAGCCCCTGGTTTGCAGCCTGCCTCCAGAACCTGGACTTGTGCGTCCCCATGGTCACGTGAGAGAATCTTATAAAATCTCATACTATTGGCAGATATCTCCTGTTGATTCTGTTCTCTAGAGAACCCTGACTAATACAACAACCAAGTGGCATATATTTCTGGTATACAAGGCTGGTTCAACATAAGAAAATCAATGTAATACACCACATTAACAAATTGAAGGGGGGGGGGGGGAAGCCACATTATCATCTCAGTAGATACAGAAAAGGCATTCAACAAAGTCCAGCGTCTTTCTTGATAACACTTTGAAAGATAGGAATAGAAGGAAAATTCCTCAATATGATAAAAGGCATATATGGAAAACCCACTGCCAACATTTTACTCAAAGGGGAAAGGTTGAAAACTTTACCTCTAAGATCAGGAACAAGACAAGGATGCCCACTGTCACTATTGTTACTCAACATTTTACTAGAAGTTCTAGCTAGAGCAATTAGACAAGAAAAAAGAATTAAAGGCATCCATCCAAACAGGAAAAGAGAAAGTAAAACTCCCACTATTTGTGGATGACATGATCTTATATTTAGAAAATGCTGAAATGTCTACAACAAAGCTACGTGAGCTAATAAATGAGTTCAGCAAAGTGGAAGAATACAAGATCAACACACAAAAATCAGTAAAGTTTTTCTACTCTAGTATTGAACAATCTGAGGAGGAAATCAGAGGAAAATTCCATTTACAATAGCAACAGAAAGACTCAAATACCTAGGAATCAATTTAACCAAAGAAGTATAGGACCTATATGCAGAAAACTACAAAAGATTGCTAAAAGAAATAACGAAGATCTAAACAAATGGAAAGACATTCCGTGTTCATGGATTGGAAGAATAAATATCATGAAGATGTCAATACCCAAACTGATTTATAGATTCAATGCAATACCAATCAAAATTCCAACAGCCTATTTTACAGAAATAGAAAAGGCAATTACCAAATTCATTTGGAAGGGAAAGTGCACCCAAATAGCCAAAAGCATTCTAAAAAAGATTCCCCCTTTTAATGTGGTATTACTTTTGATTTATTATTTTGCTAGGTAGAGGCAGTTCTAGTGACTTCCACTTGGCCTTTTCTACCATAATAGCTCCTACTCCACAAACAAGGGAACCAATGTGGGAATTCTACTAATTGATGAGTATGTCTATTCCAATTATGCATCCCGGAACAGGGGAAATGATCAGAGAAGGGGTTTGGACACCCACCAGACTCAAGATGATCTTGAGGTAAAACTCCATTGATAACCTGACCTCCATAAGCCCCTACTCTGACTGGTGGGCCACAACGTTTTGATTCTCCTAGAATTAAGCCAATCCCCAAAATGTCTGATTGTCTCCTTTTCCCCAATACACACTCTATTGGCAAAAATCAATGGATCCCTTTGGGGAAGTCTGGGAGGAAGATTAACAGTATAAATTTTTGGACCCCCAAGGGGACATGACCTTCCCTTCATTCAAGGAGTTCTGGATCTGTAAACTGTCTCAAGTGTGTGAATTGATTGAAGGGCATGACTCTCTGTTTTTTGCAATTCAAGCTAGACTTTTCTTCACTTGATCTAAAACCCTTCTGCTTATACAGATCAAGTAAAAATTTAGTGGACTGCCCATCTGTTTCATTTCTAGGTACCCCATGGTTAATTAGCCAATGCCATAGATCTCTGCAAGTCAAACTATTCTGATTACTGCTTTGACTCTGCTGTCCATTATTATAGCCATGCCCATATTGTCTTTAGCAATTAACATTGCCACTTGGCTCCCCCCCCAACCTGGCAACCAATCATCCTCATTGTATTTAAGGATCCAAGTTCAGTGGCAGCAGTTCCCACAGTAATATCTGACCCTTCAGAGAGGAGTGCTACAGAGTTCTTTAGAGATGATGAAGTTGCTTTCACAAATTTATTCCTCACAGTCCTGGTGAAATATGTATCCTCTGGACATTCCTGGGGTGGGTGAGCAGGTTTTACAAGATAAATCCCTTCTAACATTCCAATCTCTCTAAGTCTTTGGTTCCCCTCATCTACATCATACCAAGCAGTTCTGGCATTTCAACATCAGGTAATGTAGGCCATCTTTTGGTCCATGCTTCAGCCAACTGCCCAAGCAAATTGTTAGAGCCCTTTCAAACTTCAATATTAAATTCAGAATCTCTGCTTAGTGGACCCATATCAATAAATTCAGCCTGATCCAACTTTATGTTTCTTCTACCATCATCACACACCCTTAATATCCATTCCCACATATATTTGCTTGTTTTCTGCCAAATAAATTAGAAAAACCATGCATGCAGTTCTTTTGGAGTGTTGTGAAACTCTTCATGAGTTACACTTGCACCGAAGAAAAGAGGAGTTGTGGCTTGCACCAAAGAAAAGAGGAGTTGTGGAGTTGGGTCATGGGAGGAATTAGTAGTGTCTTGCAAACAACCACCTCAAGGTATGCCAGTACAGTTTCACCTGGTGAAAAAGGGTTAATCTCTTCAGATAGAAGTGTGAAGGCTATTTTCTCAGAGGAGGCAGTTACAGGTTTATCATAAACAACAGGAATAATCTCTTCAGGTAGAGGCTGGATAGCTGATTCCTCAGGGCAGATCATTATTGGTTTATCTGGCAAAGAAGACAGCAGAATCTAGGTTTCAATGTCCTCACTGTTGTCATTATCAGCCCATACGTCCCCACTCCAATTTTCAGGATCCCATTCCTTCCTTATCAAAGCCCTCACTTTAACAGAAGACACCCTGCAAGGTTGGGGCTTCAATTAATTTTGTAATTCAGCCACTCATACAATGAGACTCTGGATCTGTTTTTCAGAAACCTCAAATCTGTGGCTACAAGAAATAAGAGTTTCTTTAAAAACACACAGAAACTTTCATATCTTTCATGCAGCTCTTGAACTGGAAATTTGAAGCCTTGATTGAGGTAATCCCTTTCTTTAACAGTTATATCCAGCATATTTAGGAACAACCAGCCAACATCATTATACTTTTTAATTCCACAGAATTCTGTTATCAAATACACTGTCACCAGCCCTTTGCCTTTTATAAGCATTTGAGTGGCAGTATCCAATGGTGATATTTTATGTATCTCTATTGCTAATTAATGCCGTGGGCTATTAGTGCCATCTTGATCATTAGAAATAGCATCATCCGTGGCTTTTAATCTAATCAGATTAGAGAACCAACTCCAAAAACTCCAGAGTCAACTCAGAAATCTCATCCTTAAGATTCTGTTTCTCAGGGAGCAGATGTAGCTCACGTTGGTTGAACACCTGCTTCCCACACATGAGGTCCCGGTTTCAATCTCTGATACCTCCTAAAAACAAAAACAAACAACAAACAAACACATGGAAAAACCAACCTGGGGGAGAGGGTGTAGCTCAGTGGTTGAGTGCCAGCTTCCCACATACAAGGTCCCGGGTTCAATACCCCGCCCCAGTACCTAAAAAAAAAAAAAAAAAAAAAAAAGATTCTGTTTCTCAACCATCCCTTCTGGTACCAAAATCTTTATTAGCCAGGATTCTTCAGAGAAACATAACTGACAAGAGATATTATATATAATTGGTTCATGCAGTCATGGGGATTGGGAAGTCCAAACCCCATAAGGCAGGCCATTGGGTGGGAACTCTGATGAAGGTTTTGATGAATTTCCCAGGAGAAACTGGATGGCTGAAGTAGAGATAGAAAAATTCTTCCTTCTGACTGCTGAAAACATCAGTTCTCCCTTTAAGGCCTTCAAATTATTGGATGAGACTTCTCTCATTTTTGAAGGCAGTCTTTTTAGTTGATTGTAGATGTGATCAGCCATAGATACAATCAACGGACTGATTATTTAAATCCATGAAATACCCTCCCAGTAACAATCAAGCCAGTGCTTGCTTGACCAAACAATTGGACACCACAACAGAGCCAAGTTGACACATGAACTTAACCATCACAACACCTTCATAATAACCTCAAAGCCCAGTTTCTGATTTAATTTCTCAGATTTTCTAGAGCTCCATGCTGGAGTATGATAGTACAGACAGAGTCAGCCACCAGCCTCCAGGCTGCATCACCCTCACCTTCCCTTCCCACCCCTGGCTCAGGCCCATACCACTAGGGCCTCATGCTCACACATACAGACACCACAGCCTGTGATTTCAAGTTCCATCCACCCCTTAATACATGCATAAAAAGCCACCCCCTGGGTATCTCTCAGAACTAAGGATGTGCACATTGGTGGTATATATCAGTAGGATACACCCATGGAAGAGGCCCATGCAGGCCCTGGAAGGTTTGGGCAGGGAATTCCAGGTTTCTGGGTACTCAGGAGGGTGGGGGCAGGCTGTCATATCCCTTTGGCCCCATGGACTCCTGGTCCTGTAGGGTAAGGCATGGCTAGAAGAAGCCCAGAGCAGGATCCTCTAAAATGGGCTCTTGCCCTGGTTTAAGGGCAGTGCTGAGTAAACTTCACAGCTCTAGAGACGTTCAAGCTGGAAGTACATCTGCCCTAGGTTGGGGAGGGAGTTTTGACTACAGTCCTTCATGAGACCTTGCACCACAGGCTTGTTGCACTGGGTGAATAACCCAGTTTGCATGCATCACTTCTCTCAGTTCAATCCAATTTCCATTAGACATTTCTGTATTAGGGTCATTAAATACTATCATGCATGATGGGTTTTTTTTCCCTACAGACCAATTTTTAGCTCTATTGGAGCAGCCAAGTTTCATAGATACTAAAACCTTTTCATTTGGAGGGATACTACAAGTGACTTAGTGGATCTTCCTCTCCCTATATCATGATTCCTCCCCAAAACACTGTCTCAATTCTTTGGGGTTAAAAGAATAATAATAAAAATATACTGTCCTCCATTTGTAAAGCTGTTAAGATCTTCTAGTATGCAAGGCTGCCAAAAGCAATATACCAGAAATGGGTTGGCTTTTACAATGGGAATTTATTAGCTTACAAGTTTACAGTTCTGAGGCCATGAAAATGTCCAAATCAAGGCATCATCAAGATATCTTCTGGGAGGCGGCTGTGGCTCAATCAGTAGGGCTCCCGTTTACCATATGGAGGCCCCGGGTTCAGTTCCCGGGGCCTCCTGGTGAAGGCAGGCCCGCCCGCACAGCGTGGTTAGCTGACCCGGCGAGCACAAGCAGCAAGGGGGGGGATAAATGAATAAATAAATAAAATCTTAAAAAAAAAAAAAAAGAAAAAAAGAAAACACAAATTAAGAGAACAGTAGTTGGAGAATTGTATAACTCTGATCACAGAGAGTTTAAATCAACAGAGTAGTCAAAAGAACCCAGCCTTAAGGGTCAGGCAGAATCACTACTGCTGTTTAGCTGTCTGATTTTAAGCAACTTATTTAGCCTCTCTGAGCCTCAGTTTTCTCATCTATTGGGATCAAGTTAGTTAATAAACACCTATTGATCACTCACTATGTGCTGGGCTCTGTGTCAGGCATTGAGTAAACAGCAGTTCCTGTCCTTACGGAGATTACAGTCTAATGGGATAAAGTTAAATGAAATCACATAACATCAAAGGTCTGTCACCAAGTAATTCTTCAAATTTCTTCAAATTCATGGTCATTACATATCTAGGCACTGTCGAAAGTGAGATGGCTAAAGCCAACTTCATACATACAAGACTTTTGTTGAGAGCCCGGACACCACAGGAGAGGGCATCTTTTTTCAAAGCATGCTGCATGCACTTTAACTCAGCTTGCAGTCTTTATGAGTTTCTATTTATAGTCAACAATGAATCCTTATTTTTTGTGTAGTTATAAATCAAGGAATTATAAGCAAATATTGCCTCACTTATCCTTATAGACCACCTGTGAAATGAATGAGAACAGGTATCACTATTAAACCCATTTTACAGATGAGGGAGCGAATGGAAGCAGGTTCTTTTCCTGCCTCTTTCGTGCCCTAGTTCTAGTCTGGACAGAGGAGGCGTTTAATAAATGCTGTTTACTCCCTGATGTCCCAGCAACTCCAAAAGGAGAAGGACCCCCAAGAGTTAGCAAAAAAACAGACTGAGCCAGGATTATACTGTGGCCACTCAGCTTTTGCCTTCTCCCTCCTCCAGGTGGGTGAGAAATGGGTGACTGGAGTTTCCTGGGAAACATCTTGGAGGAGGTGAATGAGCACTCCACGGTCATCGGCAGGGTCTGGCTCACTGTGCTCTTCATCTTCCGCATCCTCATCCTTGGCACCGCCGCAGAGTTTGTGTGGGGGGACGAGCAGTCCGACTTCGTGTGCAACACCCAGCAGCCCGGCTGCGAGAACGTCTGCTACGATGAGGCTTTCCCCATCTCCCACATCCGCCTCTGGGTCCTGCAGATCATCTTCATCTCCACTCCATCCCTGGTGTACGTGGGGCACGCCGTGCACCACGTGCGCATGGAGGAGAAGCGGAAGGAGCGCGAGGCCGAGGAGCTGTGCCAGCAGGCCGGGGGCAACGGGGGCGAGAGGGTGCCGCTCCCCCCGGACCAGGGCAGCTTCAAGAAGAGCAGCAGCAGCAGCAAAGGCACCAAGAAGTTCCGGCTGGAGGGGACGCTGCTGAGGACCTACATCTGCCACATCATCTTCAAGACCCTCTTTGAGGTGGGCTTCATAGTGGGCCACTACTTCCTGTACGGTTTCCAGATCCTGCCCCTCTATCGCTGTAGCAGGTGGCCCTGCCCCAACGTGGTGGACTGCTTCGTGTCTCGGCCCACTGAGAAAACCATCTTCATCCTGTTCATGCTGTCCGTGGCCTCTGTGTCCCTCTTTCTCAATATTATGGAGATGAGCCACCTGGGCCTGAAGAGGATCCATTCTGCCTTCAAGAGGCCTGTAGAGCAACCCCTGGGGGAGATCCCTGAGAAATCCCTCCACTCCATTGCTGTCTCCTCCATCCAGAAAGCCAAGGGCTACCAGCTCCTAGAAGAAGAGAAAATCGTGTCCCACTATTTCCCTTTGACTGAGGTTGGCATGGTGGAGACCAGCCCACTTTCTGCCAAGTCTTTCCATCAGTTCGAGGAGAAGATCAGCTCGGGACCCCTGGGAGACTTGTCCCGGGCTTACCAGGAGACACTGCCTTCCTACGCGCAGGTGGGAGCACAGGAAGCGGAGGGGGAAGAGCAGCCTGTAGAAGAGGGAGCAGAACCAGAGGAGGAGGAGAAGAGGCAGGAAGCAGAAAGAGTGTCCACAGAAGGGCAGGAGACAGGGGTAGTGCCAGAGGGGGAGAAGGTAGAACCCCCTGAATCGGAGAAGGAAGGGAAGGAAGAACCGCAGGCCGAGATGGTATCGAAGCAAAGTTTGCCAGCTGAGAAGGCACCGTCACTATGTGCAGAGCTGACCGCTGATGACACCAGACCCCTGAGCAGGTTGAGCAAAGCCAGCAGCCGCGCCAGGTCAGACGACCTAACGGTATGAAGTGGTGTCAAAGGAAGAAGAAAAAGAAAACACCCAAGCCAATACAGGGCAAGATGAAATAAAACATGTCCCCTCCCCTTACACCTACTCCTGGTTGGAAAGGCGCTGGCAGTAAAACAGTGCATGCTGTATGATTACGAAACTGCCTTTCCTTCATATAGAGCAGGGGTTCTTAACCTTTTTTGTTCCACGGACCCCTTTGCCAGTCAGGTGAAAACCACGAATCCCTTACTAAGTCCACACTGTACTGTGTATTAGTTAATAAATATATCACACCTGCACCAACACGTCCCCACAAGAACAATGGTTTTTAGAATCTCAATTCAAGCTCATGGACCCCTTGTTAAGAACCCCTGATATAGAGGCTACCATCATCCCACCACAATTCCCAATCTCATTAGATTAGACTCTTTTTATGCCCGTTTCTCCATAGAAATCTCCCTAATCAGAATTACGGGAGCCTGAGAGCCTCTTACCAGGGGTTGCAAACTCAAATGCCCACAGGATCCAGGCAGACCATTTAAATTGGTGAAGTAGGCCTGTTCTAACACAATGAGGAGAGATGGGGCTATGAAGATTGGAGAGCAGGGGGCAACTGCTGCTCAATTCCTAGCAATTGTTACCATGCTGTGTTACATGGCCATCCAATTGAAACACAAACTTTTCTGTGAAATTTCCAAAGTTTCCAATGTTGGCAACTAAAATTTTAACACACTCTGTGGGCCAAAGAAAATGTGTGCAAGGTGAATTTAACCTGTGAGGTACCAATTTGCAATGTCAGCATATAGTAATGGGCCCAGATTTCCTGTAGAACTGGTCTTATTATCTACAATCTTACCTTGTTTCTATGGCTTCAGAATTTCCTCTCACCATCTTGGATTGCTCATTTTCAGTCATCAGGCTAAGAGATACACACAGTTCTCAATGGCTATTCTTTGGATCACTCTAGCCCCTGGATTCTGAAGCAATGATATCCCTTGTACTGTGGGAATTCTGCCCTGGGTACTATCAGAGAAAGGCAGCAAGACCTCAAGCACTCTCCTCGTGAAGTGGAAAGGCTTTGGGACCTGGTCATAGTTTTCTTTCCTCTCCTCTTCCAACATCAGTGCTTAGCCTAAAATCTACACGTCCTTTCCTCAGGGCCTGGGAGCAAGCCTAGCGCCCAGCTGGAGGACACCTGCCACAGGTCTATCCTGAGAAAAGCCAGCTCTCAAGCCCAGCTCAGGTACAAGAAAGGGCCATCCAAGTGTCACTACAGTCTCTTAGAAAGTGGGTGCCCAAAGAGCCAAGATTCCAAAATCCAGTCCCAGACCAAGCTTCATTCCTAAAAGAGATGTAAAGACTGAAAAGAACAAGAGGTTGCTCAAAGGTCTCCTGCCCTTGTATCTTCCACCCACCTCAAACACAGAGTCCAGTCAGGAGAAATCCTGAAGTAGAAGTATATATTTTATGCAGGGAGCAATTTTACCCAAAGCCAGTGAATTCCCAGAGCAGAGGGAGAAAGTGATAACCAAAATGCTTCCTCCAAAACAAAGCTATGCTTCACGGGCTGCAGCACCAAGGCTCAGTAGGAGGGGTAGAAACCAAGTTTACAAGGCAAAGATCTGGTTAGGAGACCGCCAGGGAACCCAAAAGAGGTAACCAGAAGTACTGCCTATGTTTTATCCTCCCCTTGAGCCAGTACCAGCACAAAGTATGCAAGTCCCTTTTGTGGCCCTCTGGTTACCGGGAGCCTTCCTTTTAGGAAGTTCATTTTAGATATGCCTTTCTAGAGCAAAGCTTCCTCCAAAACTATCCCTCCCCTATGGCTATATTCCCATTCTTTGGTGCCCCATTATAAAGCAACGTGATCTACAAATTAAATTCATTCTAAGGTATGTTTGATTGATAGTTACTCCTAAGAAAATTTTCATTTTAAAAGATAAAGCCTAAAATATATTTTGTCTAGGTTAATGCAAAGTGACAAACCTTCAATGAAGGAATGAGTCAGGCAACGAGCAGTTGAATAGAAGAGTGACATTTATCTTATGGGTGTGTGACATTCTGACTGCTGCTTGGATCTTACTTCTTGGAGGCAACTCTATTCCCCACAGATCTTCTGTATTTTTAGAGAAACAATAAAATCCCAGAGCTGAGAGCCAATGAGTGCATCACTGAGCCCAAAGGCCGCACTATTGAGAAGAGAAAGCCTATTTTGGAAGAAACGGACACAGACATCAAGGGACAGGGCTTTTCTTCCTGTTTCTGCCCTTTAGTAGCTGTGTTGTTATCATCCCCTGACCCTTTCTGTACCTCAGTTTTCTGTCTACAAACCAGAGGTGGCACTTGCCACCTACCAACTTCCAAGGGGTATCATGAGGCTTAATGAACTGTCTGACAAGCCTGGAGCCTGCAAAGTGGCACTGCTCCCTGAGAAATCCCTCCAACAGCAGTGTGCCTGGGAAGAAGGGAAGGTGGGTGGTTTCCATCTGGCCTTCCCATCCTGCCTCGTGGTTACCTAGTGGGAATTTTTCCAAGTGTAAAGTAGATACTCTGGAGATCAGGTTTTTTTCACAGAAAATGCAAAAACAGAATCTTGACCCCATGGGTTTAGTCAGGAACCTAAGTCTCTTTGACTCTGAGAAATGACTGGGGACGGATTGGCAATTACCTTCATCCTCTGGAAAATGTCCTCTCATGCCTCATACCCCATCTTAAGCTGCCACACAGATGCTGCTAGGTTCCACTCAGGGGCACCTACATGTCCATAATAGCCTGTGTTAGCTTCTCAGATGCTAAAATAAATACCTTACAATGGGTTGGCTTAAACAATGGGAATTTACTAGCTTATGGTTTTGAGGCTAGGACAAGTCCAAAATCAAGGCATCAGCAAAGGGGAGTAGCTCAGTGCTTGAGCACCTGCTTCCCATGTACAAGGTCCTGGGTTCAATCCCCAGTACCTCCTAAAAAATAAAAATAAAAATAAAATAAATAAAATAAGTAAAAAAATAAAAAAATAAAGGCATCAGCAAGGTGATGCTTTCTCCCCAAAGACTGCGGCATTCTGGAGCTGGCTGCTGGCGATCCTTGATCCTTGGCTTTTCTGTCTCATGGTAATGCCCATGGCACTGTCTTCTCCTTTCTCTTCTGGGTTCCACTGACTTCCAGCTTCTGGCTGCTCCCGGTGGCTTCTTTGGTATCCAATTTCCTTGGCTTATAACGACTTCAGCCATATTGGATTAAGGCCCACCCTGATTTGGGCACACCGTAATTAACAACATCTTCAAAGGTCCTGTTTACAAATGGGTTCACACCCACAGGACCGGGGGTAGGAACCTGAACATGACTTTTGCGGGGGACATGACTCAATCCCCAACATGGCCCTAACCCTGTAGCTGGATCTTCCAGCATCTGTTTTGAACACCTGTTAGGACTGACTCAAGATTAAAACGCTACCTGAGCTCCATTAGGGCGAGCTTTAAATCCTACCCCTGGTCCTTCTCTTGTTAGATAAAGCCCTAGGGCATGTGGACCTATCAATAAAAAGAAATCTTGGATAGCAGGTCATGAGAAATGTAGCTCCTTTTTTTTTTTTTTTTTTTTTTTAGGAGGGATGGGGGATTGAACCCAGGGCAAGGGCCAATTGCTTAATAGTAGTTATAACACCTCCAGCAGGGGAGAACTGTGACAGAAGGGAGAGAGTTATTCAAAGTTTCTTAGAAAGTTTCAAGCCTGGCTAGGTAACCCCCAGGCCTAGCATTTTGGGCAGCATGAAAAGGCCTATTGCTTGTCACCACAATCTTGCTCATGCTAAATGGGTGAGACATCCAACACAGAAGGTCACTGTGCCTTGAGGATCAGATTTTCCCACAAAGTTCACAGAAAGTTCGAGGCAGGCATTGTTGGCTGCCCCTTGCTGACTTATGGGGTCCCCAAAATGTCACTTACCTGTTCCATAAGACAATTTTTTCTAGGTTAGTTGGGGATGATAAATCCTGCCCCTCCTTCACAAGATATTACAGGGTCAAGTGAATTAATACTCAGGGTATTGATAAGCACAGTGGAAGAAATAAGTGGGCTTTTGAAAAAGTCACTAATTTGGAAATAAAAGGAAAGGGAGAAAGACCTTATCCTAAACTATAAGAAGTACATATTGTAAAATGTATGCTGAAGCCATGACAGTCATCGCTTTCAAATACTGAACAGAGGGGAGTGGATGTAGCTCAAGCAGTTGAGAACCTGCTTCCCACGTACGAGGTACTGGGTTTAATCCCCTGTCCCTCCTAAAAAAAAAAAATACTACACAGACTGTTAACTGAGACACTGATAAAAAGTAGGCCAATAAGTAAAATGAAGGAAGTAAATAAGGAGAGGAAAGATCAATATTTCGGTAGTCCTCAATTCCTAACAATGATACTACCAAAACAGGCATCTTTAATCATGCAATAATTAATTGCTGAAAGCGGTGTTGAAGGTCAGCTTACTAGGGCTTGTGTATAGAGACGCACTAGCCCATGAGACAGTCTCTGACTTGTGCCAGAGGAGAGTCCATGGATGCTGAGAGAGCTGCATGCAGACACTTTTTACTCCAGGCCATGTAGGCCTGGGACACGGCCAGTGCTGAAGCTGCTCTTCACCAGTTCTGAAAAGGGGTCATTAGGGCGTGCTGGGAGTAAGAAGAGAGTACCACAAATAGCATCTCCCATCCCATTTCCCCAACCTCCTCCTCTTCCTTTCCCTAACCCTGAAATGTCCCTCTGCATATATTGTTTGCAAATGACTGCACAACCCAAGTTAGCAAAGTTTAGGTGAGAAAGGTTTGCCAGGTTTGGTGGAAAACTCCCCTAAGTGTAAATGCAATCTGTAAAACACAGTAAGCGTGTGACTAGAAGTGATAGTGAAATAGGCCAGGAGACTTTCCCTTCTTGTGATTCCTGTATTATAACTAAATATTTTATTGGTGAAAGGAGAGAAGGAGGAGGAGGAGGAGGAGAAGGAGGAGGAGGAGGAGGGGGAGGAGGAGAAGAAGAGGAAGAAGAAGAAGAAGGAGGAGGAGGAGGAGAAAAAAAAAAACAGAAGAAAATTATAGTTCTGGCAGTTGAAAAAGAAGAAAGAAACAATTTTATGAAGTCAATTCACTCTCCACTGCCCTAGACTTTACAGCTCCCAAAACCAGGGAGACAGTGGTATTCAGGTGAGGTAGTGGCTGCCAAGGTAGCAATGGGATATACTGAAGTCCCCAGCCCTTCTAAAAGTTCTCTAGGGCCAACATAGAGAATTCTGGAAGAATTCAGAGTGTTCTCTGGAGGGAGAAGTAGATAGATCCATTGCCCCTTTTCTGAAAATTTATCCATCAGTGAAACAGGATTAGTAAATATTCAGGTAAGAAAGACATTGATTGGGGTCGGATGTGGCTCAACTGGTTGGGCGTCCGTCTTCCATATGGAGGGACCCGGGTTCGATCCCTAGGACCTCCCGGTAAAAAAAAAAAAAAAAAAGAAAGACATTGATAGCAGCCTTCCTAAAGAAATGCCTGGCAAAGGAGAGATGAATTATTAAGATTCTCCAACATTCCGCATCCTTTTGTCAGAGCTGATAGTCATATGTTAGATTGTTACAAAAGAAATAAAACTAACTTGACTTTTCACCGTCTTTGTTTTAGTCTTTTGCCCTGCATGTTGGGAGTCCCCAAGACCACTCTCAGATTCCATGATTTGCTAGAAGGACTCACAGAACACAGAAAAGATGTTATACTCATGATTATGGTTTATTAGAGTGAAAGGAAACAGATTAAAATCAGCAAAGGAAAAAAGGCACATAGGGTGGAATCCAGGAGAAACCAGTCATGAGCTTCCAGTTGTTTCCCAGGGGAGTCATATGGGCAGCATTTAATTCTTCCAGAACAGTGTGTGATAATACAAACAAAGTATTGCCAACCAGGGAAACTCCCTTGAGCCTTGTTCTCCAGGGATTTTATTGCAGTGTCAGTCACATATATGAGGAACATCCACATGACTGACCTTAACTACTCAGTCTCCAGCCAGCCCCACAGGTCAAACTGATACAGTGTGGCCCAGGGCCCCAGGTGAACAAAAGTAAGCATTTGCCATAAATCATTGTTAGCATAAATTATCTGGCATGATCTAAGGTCTCAGGTATACAAAGATGCTCTTTTCAGACAAGATATTCCAAGGACTCAGAAGTTATCTTCCAGGATTTGGTCAAGAGCCAGTCCTTTCCTTAGAATGTGAAGAGTTTGAACACTCCAAGCCTGCTGAATTAACCCTTTCCTGCACAACCTATCAGTTAAGCTAGACTGCAAAGACACCGTGCCAGACTCTGGTTGTTCTTTCTTTTGAACTAAGGAGCTGGGAGACAAGGGGACTGGGTGGGAGGGAAGTGGTGGGCTGGTAAATGTTTAACAATCAGCTCTCTCCATGGTAAAGAAGCCCTGATTTATAGTATTTATTAATTTCCTTGGTGTAAATTCTCCCACCATTGCCAATTTTAAGCTGCTAACATATGGTCACTGAACATGGAATTGAGGAGAGATATGCAGTAGTACATTATAAAGTATTTCCACCATACCATAAATGTACAACATAAAATAGATGTAAATAACCTCAAGAGCCTAGATAATAGTAAAATAATTAAGAAGTGATTAGCTTTGAGTATTACTAAATTTGTGTTTCATGTATTTTTTCTAATTGTAAGTTTATATAATTTAAGTTGTAGTAATGGCTGCACTTAGCAATTGGCTCACAAAATTCCTGAAAATTTAGCAAATTACTCTTGTGACTCTGTATAAGCTGGCTCCAATACACTACTGGATGGAGCAGAGAAGAATCTGATTCAAAAAGAACATGAGGGAAGCGGCTGTGGCTCAATCAGTGGGGCTCCCGTTTACCATATGAGAGGCCCCGGTTCGGTTCCCGGGGCCTCCTGGTGAAGGCAGGCCCGCCCGCACAGCGTGGTTAGCTGACCCGGCGAGCACAAGCAGCAAGGGGGTGATAAATGAATAAATAAATAAAAAATCTTAAAAAAAAAAAAAAAAAAAGAACATGAAAACTACTGATTTTGGTCAGTTTCTTCTTTCCTTTCCCTACTCACACCTCAGGAAAAAATTAAAAATACACTCATTTGCCTTATGAGAAGAGGCAAGAGAATTGGATTTTCTCTCTTCTATGTCATGAGAACTTTAAAAAGAATTAAAGTTATTCACTACAGAGAAAAATAAGTAAAACAAATAGATAACTTAAAATAAAATTAACCAAAAGCTTCTGCTTGGGATTTATGATGCTACTTCCTTGCTTAAAATCCTTCAATGGCTCTCTGTGGCCTACTCCGTAAATTCTAGATCCTTTAATATAACTTACAAAGCCTTTATTACTGCCTTCTACCCACCTAGAGAAGACGTCTGTTTTTACCTTCCCAGAATCTAGTCTCCCTTCTTCTATAATTCCTCATTTTACTTGGGGAGAAATACCCTTTCCTAATTGAATATGTCTTGATGGGACTCTTAGTAATGCTAACCCAGCTTCCCCTGGTCAGGGGCAGGTTTTTTTTTTTACCCAAATCACCAATCAGGCATTGTCTTCCTGTAATGTGAACCTTGAGTGGAAGAAGAACAAAGACAGAAACTGGTGGAGTTCATTTATCTTGAGAAAAGTCCCCAAAGAGACACCCTAATAATTTTTGCTACCTGGATTCCTGGAGGCTGCTTGATCAAATCCTGGTTTTGAGCCTTCCATCCACTTAGTAAACTACCCCAGAGTTCTTTTTCTAAAACGTTTATGTTAGCCAAAGTCATCTCTAGTGCTTGCAAGCAAAGGCCCCTCCCTGATACCCTACCTTTCTAGACTTATCTCACAGGTACCCCTACCTGCTTGTGCCCCAGCCCTAGGGAACTATTGGCTGGCCCCCAGTGCAGACAGGCCTGACACATAGTTATGAATGAATGCCACATTGTCTCAGGACTCTGTGTCCTTTCCTGCATTTTTCCCTGTGGTCAGTTTCTTATCATCCTTCAAGACTCAGCTCAGTTGTCTCCTTCTCTATGAAAATTCACAAAATCCCTGCTTTTGTTTGCCAAGCCTCTATGACAAATACAACCCATGGCTTAAACAATGGGAATCTATTTCTCATGGTTTTGGAGGGTAGAAGGCTTGCTTCCTTCTGGGTTCAGTAGCATTTTGGTGCTGGCTCCCCGCAATCCTTGGGGTTCCCTGGCTTACACCTCTACCTCTTGTCACATTTCTTTTTCTTTTGGATGCCCCACTGACTTCCTACTGCTCCCCATAGCCTTCTCTTCATAAGGCCTCCACTAGTCTGTATTAATACCTACCCTCACTCAGTTGGGCCGCACCTTAACTAAAAACTACATCTTCAAGAGATCCTATTTACAATGGGTTCACACCCCAGGAATGTGGGTTAAGATTAAGAACATGTCTAAATTGGGGTACCTAACACAAGCTACTACAATACCCATAAAAAGTCAGTTGCTTCTTCGTCAGTTGCTCCCTCAGTACTTGTACATACTTGTATCATAGCACTTATAAATTTGTTTTATTTACTTGCTTTTCTTCCATCAGACTGCAAGCAACCTGAGGCAGAGATTTTGTCTTATCTATCTCTGAATCCTCAGTACCTAGAACAAAAAAATAAGAGGAAGGAGAAAGCAAGTATTGGTTGGTTACCCATTAAGTACCCGGTGCTGTGACGGTGCCTTGCATGTGGTGGTGTTACCTGCTACGTTACTCCACTCTTCTTCACTCTAGCCAGGCTGAACTTCACCTTTCTGCACACAAGACCTCTCTTTCACATACACGGGCCTTTGCTTATCACACTCTACTTCCTTCTTGTTCACATGGCAGCGACACGGTTGCACACGAGAGGACAGAAGCATGTAAGGCATCTTGAGGACTGGACTCCAACCTGGAGCCCTGTCACTTCTGCTTTATTCTATTGGCCAAAGCAAGTCACAAGTCAGCCCGGATTCAAGGGGTAGAGAAAAACTTCACCTCTTGGTGGAGGGAGTTGCAATTTCATATTGCAAGGGCCTGGATATAAGGAGAAGAACTGTGGCTATTTTTTTTTTTTTTCAATCTACCACAATTTGCATTATCTTGGCTTCCAGGAAGCTCAGAACTAAATCCTAGTACTAACTGAAGTCACTTCTCTAGACCCTTTCTGCTATAGTCCCCTGCCTGCCTCTTCTCCCACCCTTTGCCAGCCCACATCAATTCACTGTGTTTTGTTAATTCAATTAATATTTATTGAATGCCCTGTGGGCCAGGCACACCATTAGATGCTAGGGATACGATGCTCTACAGACCTGACAAGGTGCCTGCCCTCACAGCGTTTAAGATATAATGGGTAATTCTAATACAACATTGTGGCCAATGTAGCCTGGCTCGTCACCAAATCTATTCCCTTTTCCTCCTAACATGCAGCTAGACTACTTTTTTTTTTTTTTTTTTTTTTTTTTTTTTAGGTACTGGTGCTGGAGATTAAACCCAGGACCTCATATGCAGGAATTGGAAAATGACAAAGTATGAAAGAAGCTGGTGATGAATATTGAAGATATGTAAGGATAGAATTAATTAAAAGCAACTATTTTAAGTCTGGTTACAAAACAGAGTACATAAACAAACAGAAAAAAAAAAAACAGTATAAATGTCATTTAAAAATTCCTAATACATAATAATGCAGCAAAAAACAATTAGGTTTGGGAAGCGGCTGTGGCTCAATCAGTAGGGCTCCCGTTTACCATATGGGAGGCCCCAGGTTCAGTTCCCAGGGCCTCCTGGTGAAGGCAAGCCCGCCCGCACGGCGTGGTTAGCTGACCCAGCGAGCACAAGCAGCAAGGGGGGGATAAATGAATAAATAAATAAATAAATCTTTAAAAAAAAAAAAGGATATGACTTAAAAAAAAAAAAAAAAAAAAAAAAAACAATTAGGTTTAAAATCCCAAATTATACCAACATAGACTTGGTAATTATGTGAAGCAAGGGAAAAGAAGATATATGAAGAAGTAGAAGAGCCCTGCAAATCTTACCTTACAAAGACTTACAAAGACATTATCTTATTCTCTATGTCAATAACTAGAAAAATATAGGATTATATGTATTCTTTTTAAATAAAATGTATGCCTTCCAAAGTACTAGGAAAAAAAAAAATCAAGGAATATGCAGTCCAAATAGGGAAAAGAAAAACAGAGAAAAGGGAAAATTAAAATCAGACACACAAAATAAGAGGGTAGAATTATTAAACCAAATCAGGGTGTCAGCCAAGGCCACAAAACTGAGGACAATAAATGCTTAGTGTCTATACTGGGGGAAATTATTTCATACTTACTTATTTTTCTAAAGGCCTTATGTGTATTAACTCATTTAATCCTCATAATAAACTTATGAAATAAGATACTATTATTATCCTTATCTTTTAGATGGGGAGACTGAGGTACAGAGAGTTAACTAACTTACACAAGGACACACAACTATTTAAGGCTTCTTTACTCCTCAGGAATACAGCCTCAAGAACAAATTAGCATGTGATGCAGAGTTAACTCTAATTCATCTGAATCAATCAAGGCTCTGGACAGGGTGTCCTATGTACATATAAGGTCAGTACCAAGGTCAACATATCCAAAATGAGGACATATAAGAGAAGATAGCCAAGAGGATCTGGAAGAATGGGAAAGCAACAAGGAAAGAGGTCCAAAGTAGACCCAAAGAAGATGAGCCTAGGGGAATTCTTGAGCCAAAGCACAATGGTTGAGGCATCTTTTGAAACTGTACTCAGGTTACTGAGTGAGCATGCCTGGGGAAAAAAAAAAAAAAAAAGCAAAGCATGTAGCTAGCACCCTCTGCTTTTACCACCCTTTCTTGGGCAAGTCAGACCTGGCATTTTCCCAGCATGAAAGCCCTAATACACTCTAGAAAGGTTTTTGGTGGGAAGCAGATTCTCACAACCATTCCTTCAATACAGGTGGTGTGTATAAGAATCTCCTAAGAAACTGTTAAAAAATGAATATTCCTGGGAGCTACCCTCAGAGACCCAAAATCACTGGTCTGCATTAGGGCCCATGAATCTACGTTTTCTACAAGTCTCCAAAGCAATTAGAGAACCACACTTTGAGAAAACTGCACCTGTACACTCTCTAGGCGCCAGGTATAGATGTTATACATGGGGCCACTGGGAAATAAATGCCTTCTCTCTGAATATTTGAGATTTTCTGTTCAGCTTACCTTGGGGGCTTACTGGGGTGATGGCAGGGATCAGGTTCTCAATGGACCTCGCATAATAGGGAAAGCTAAAGATAAGATGTCTGTAAATGGAAAAAAGCAGCTGGAGTAAAATATCATGTAATTGGTGATATCACATATCTCAAAAGACCCCAGGGGGTCGGATGTGGCTCAACTGGTTGGGCGTCCGTCTCCCATATGGAGGGACCGGGGTTCGATCCCTGGGACCTCCTGATAAAAAAAAAAAAAAGACCCCAAACTTAAAACTGCACGTGAATCTACAACTATATCACAATAAAAAATTGTTTTAAAAATCCCGGGAAGCGGCTGTGGCTCAATCAGTAGGGCTCCCGTTTGCCATATGGGAGGCCCCGGGTTCGGTTCCTGGGGCCTCCTGGTGAGGGCGGGCCTGCCCGCACGGCGTGGTTGGCTGACCCGGCGAGCACAAGCAGCAAGGGGGGTATAAATGAATAAATAAATAAAATCTTTAAAAAAAATAAAATAAAATAAAATAAAATAAAATAAAAATCCCAACAAAGTCATCCAGCCACTGGGATGGGAAAGTGCTATGTGTATGTCTGGGAAAGAGGTACTGGGGTGTGTCCCAGGGATGCAGTGTTTAACTGTCAACCCCCGGGCTCAATCCTTTGCAAGAATTGGGGGTGTGGAGATAGAGTTATCTGTCAGGAGGTGGCTGGTAGTGGGATGTGTGAAAAGGTAGGAAATACTGACACTGTGATAACTATGAAAAAAGTTGCAGTAAACTATTACAAGCAAACACTGAGCCAAGGGATGTAGATCAGTCGTGTTGTCAGGATTCTCTAACAGCAGATCTGGAGTCTAGCTATCAATCTCTGGATGAAAGGCAAAACATGGCCAGTAATTATGAACATGAAAATTATGAGAAATACCCTTGAAAAATGTAACTCAAACTTGGGACTCAGTCAGAGTCCAGAAGGCTTTTGACACTCCTTGAAGGCAGAAGCAGCAGATTTGCTGTTGAACAGGGTAGCAGCAGCTAGAATGGATAGGGAGAATAGTACCAGGTGAGAGGCGGGAGGACAAGCCATCTTGGTGACAGAGTCTGTCACCACAGGAATGACACCTGCCATGAAATGAGCAACAATTGGACATTAAATCCAGAGTGAGGGAAACGGATGTGGCTCAAGAGGTTCGGCGTCCGTCTACCATATGGAGAGACCAGGGTTCGATCCCCGGGACCTCCCAGTAAAAAAAAATAATAATAATAAAATAAATAAATAAATCCAGAGTGAAGGTTCCTACAGACGTGCAGCAATCAAAAGCAGAGGATTTCAAAAAATGGTGCTGGGAAAACTGGATATTCACATACAGAAGAATGAGGTTGGACTCTTACCTAACACAGTACACAAAAATTAACTCAAAATGAATTAAAGACTTAAATTTAAAAGCTAAAACTACAAAACTCTTAGAAGAAAACATAAGGGCAGATCTTCATGACCTTGGATTTGGCAATGGTTTCTTAAATATGACACCAAAAGCACAGGCAACAAAAGAAAAAACAGATACATGGGACTCTATATAAGATAGTAAAACCTCACGTAAAACACGAATATGGGTGATATTGCATATATAAGACTGTTTTTACAAAATATGCTAGAGAGAAGGAAAAAGAATAGCAGCTAAGTATGGCAGGCGAAGCATAGAGAGATTGAGAGGTGATGAGTTTTGGTTGGTTGTTTGCTTGTTTTTTGTTTATTATTATTATTATTATTGGAATAATGAAAGTGCTCTAAGAATGATTGAAGTGATGTATGCACAAATATGTGATTATACCAAATACCATTAATTGTATACTTTGGATGGATTTATGCTTTATTAATATGTATCAATAAATTTGATTTGTTAAGAAAAAAACAGGCAAATTGGATAAATTAAAAAACCTTGTGCATCAAAGAATGCAATCAAGAGAAAAACTCGGGAGGCGGCTGTGGCTCGGTCAGTAGGGCTCCCGTTTACCATATGGGAGGCCCCGGGTTCGGTTCCCGGGGCCTCCTGGTGAAGGCAAGCCCACCCGCACGGCGTGGTTGGCTGACCCAGCGAGCGCAAGCAGCAAGGGGGGGATAAATGAATAAATAAATAAAATCTTTAAAAAAAAAGAGAGAGAAAAACTCTATAAATCATATACCTGATAAGGGCTTAATACCCAGAATATATAAAGAACTCCTACAACTCAACAACAAAGAGACAAACAATACTAATTTAAAACTGGGCAAAGGACTTGGTAGACATTTCTCCAAAGAAGATTTGCAAATGTCCAGGAAACAAATGAAAAGATGATCAACATTGTCAGTCATTAGGAAAATGCAAATCAAACCTGCAGTGACATACCACTTCATCCCTACTAAGGGGGCTATTATTTTAAAAGAAGAAAAGAATGACAAGTGTTGGTAAGGTCATGGAGAAACTGGAAACTTGTGCATTGCTGCTGTGGAAAACAGTTTGGCAGTTCCTCAAAAAGTTAAATATAAAAGTACCATATGACCCAGGCATTCCACTCAGAAGTATTTAGCCAAAAGAATTGAATGCAGATACTTGTTTGCGAATGTTCATAGCAGCACTGTTCACAGTACCCAAAAGGTGGAAACAACCCAAGTGTCCATTGATGGATGAACGGATAAATAAAATGAAGTATAGGCATACAATGGAATATTACCATAGAAAGGAATGAAGTTCTTATACATCGTACAACATGAATGAACCTTGGAAACATTTTGCTGAGTGAAATAAGCCAGACACAAAAGGGCATACTATATGATCCCACTTATATGAAATATCTAGAATAGGCAAATTCAGAGATAGAAAGTAGATTAGAGGTTACCAGGGGCAGGAGATTGGGGGGTTAATGTCTAATGGATACAGAGTTTCTCTTTGGGATGATAAAATTTTTTGGAAATAGTGGTGATGGTCGTACAACATTGTGAATGTATTAATGCCACTGAACTTTAAAAATGGTTAAAATGGCAAATTTTATGTTATATATATTTTACCACACACACAAACAAAAACATAGGGTAGGAGTCCGTTGGGTCACTCAGGCCTGTTCTTGATCCTGGCACAGATGATACCGTAGGAAGCACCTGAATAGCATCATTCGAAGCTTTGCACAAGCCTCAGGCCAGCAGGAATTCTTACTCTGCTATGCCAGATTCACTGAGACAGGGATCCACTCTAGGTACACCAGTAAGCCACCAAGGTAAACAGTTTGCTCGATAGCATCTCCCAGCATTCTGCACTACCACACAGCCTTGAATCTCAGTGAGGGCTGCTATGTAATCATCTCTCTGCTTCCTTGAGAACAAAGTTCTCTGGTTTAAGGCTCTCCTATAGTGGGCTGCCTCCACTGCTCCCTAATATTCTGGACTCAGAGAATGGACACCTGGTAGCTTTGGCTGCTTGGTATAGCAGAATTGGATTCAAAGAAGTAGAGACACCTTCTCTTGTGTAGAATGAATTCATGAGTTTCAGTTACTCAGACTAGAGTCCTGGCAGTCCAAGCTCTCAAATCCTGAATGCCAGGCTCCCTCAGGTCTTGACTGAAGCCTTGAAAGCCAGGAGGTGACACCTCCTACACAGGGCAGTTGCCCATGCTGGGGTCACCTTTCAGGGCTGTGAGACTACAAGGGCTGGCTAGGCCCTGGTGGGAAAGGACAACCCCTATAGCAGTGCATTAAGCCTTCAAGGGTGATTACTGAATGGATGAAGTAGTCATTCAGCCTATATTTGAACAATCCTAACATGGAAAGGGCAGGAGAGGAACTCCTACTTCCTAAAATAAACTTCAAACTCTTAAAGATTTATTCCTTGTTTTGATTAAAATCTATCTTCATTTAATTTCTAGTCCTTTGACCTACAAACTCTCTCTTGAGGCCATATCATTTCTACCCATTCTTTCACATGAAGACAGTTGTCATGTTCCTGAGTCTTCTTTCTTCATTTCCTTCCACCATTCCTTATCTGGTGCTCACCTCTCAGCCTCTCCACTATTTCTGTATCTCCTAAAAGTGGGGTACACAGAGTGCAATACTCCAGGTGTGGTCTGATGGGGACCGAGTACAAAGAGATTATCACTCCTTTGCTGTAGATAGTGTGCTGTTGTTGTCACATTAGAAATTTATTCGGTTAGCTTTATTTGCCAAAATCTCACCTTTCCACTGTTTCTTTGCCATGCAATGGTGCAGCTATGTTTGTGAATCCAACTAAAATTGTAACACTTAGAATACAATGCCTGATTTATGGTCCACCTCATTATAATAATCAGTTATTATTAACTTCATCCTATTAGCCAGGACTATTACAAAATGGAATTACTACTAAAAATAAGACGTTAGCTCTCACGTCCCACCGCCTTCAGCCTCACAAATGGAAATAATACTTGCATTACACCTGCGCTGGTATTTTCAGCGCACAGCACCCTACCCGGCCCCCTTCGCCCGCCCACCCCTAATTAAGCGCCGCCTCCAAAACGGGCGCCCCTGGCCGCAGCCCCACCACCGTGTCCGCACCACCTTGGCCGCACCACCTTGCCCGCCGCGCCTCGCGTCCGCCCCGCCCACTCCTAAGCCCCAGGCGGGAAACGCTGAACGTGGCCGTCCATTGACTGACTGGAGGCGCAGCTTGATGACGTGAAGCTGGCGCGCGGCTTTCCCAGAGGGGGCCCCTGGGCGAAGGCCGCCTGTGGGAGCAGGCCTGTCGCCCAAGCGTGCGGTGGCCCGGGGGAGTGGAAAGGGGAGGCACGAGCCCTGCTTGCGCTTCGCCATGAGTTTCCTGATAGACTCCAGCATCATGATAACCTCCCAGGTGAGTCACCGTCTCCCTTTCTCGAATCGCCCACTCCGGGATTCCGCGCTGGCCAGGAGTCTCGCTCTTCCACCTAGATCGCGTGGTGCCCCCACCACACCGGGACCCAGAGCCCAAGAAGGGTGTGTGATTTGCGGCATCCGCCTTCCTTTGCCCTCACTGTCGGGAAGCTGGCCTGAGGTGGTCCGCGCCCTCACCCTGCGTCCATGCTCGGACTCAGCGGTCCTTTTTCAGGAGTCATTGGCCTCAGCGCTGAGAGCCAGTGCCTCGAGAAGGAAGCGGTCCCCAAAGCTCCCTGGCTTCAGTGCTGCTAACCCACCGGTTGGGGAGGAGTGTGGTTCCGGGCGCAGGGTGTGCGGCGAGCCTATCAGGTCTGACTCCTGAGGACACGTGTTAGCTTTGCTGGTTAGTTGTCAAATCCTGAATCCGGGTGCAGTGGTATTTACCGCCTTCATTTCAGAGACCTTCCAAGTGTAAGGTTTCGTTTGTGCACCACCTCATCCTTTATCCTCTGCTAGCTGTCCACCCTTTTCAGATCTTTTTCTGACCCTCCTTTCCTCCCAATTGGCCACCTCCATTCATTTGTACAGTCACCAAACATTGATGGGCCATTACATGAGGCTCTGAGGGTACGAACATTACTAACACACTGACAATCCCTGCCCTCTAGAAGCTTCATCTAGTGAGCCTCTTGCTTTTACCATGTCATCCGTTGAGTTAATCGATTCTATTTTCTTCATAGGATTAACCAAAGCGCTGATATATTTGTTTATGAATTTATTATTTTTTTATATCCTGTCTTGTTCATAGCTTTATTCCCACCTCCAAGTGTAAATACTCTATAAATAATCATTAGCCAATTGTTAACATTTCTAGACACTCAGGCTAATTACTTAATCATTGACCTTTTCTTCCCTCATCGTTCCAGTAAAGTATTTTTTTCTTAATTGTTCTTTTTTTCAAATGGCAAATGACAGAAAGTCCTCTTTTGGGGTTGAAAGTAAACTAATCTTGTTATTTTGATCCAATTTTCACATTGCTTCATCCTCATGCTTCTGTCCCTGGAAGTAGCATTGTCATTGTCTCAAAAAAATTTTTATAACAACATTTAAGAAAATTTGAAACAAGGAAAAACCACCTATAATACTACTACCCTAAAACAATAATTTTTTTCATTTTTAAAAAATTTACCATGTGTATTAGTCAGCCAAAGGGATGCGAATGCAAAATACCAGAAATGGGTTGGTCTTTATAAAGGGTATTTATTTGGGGTAGAAGTCCACAGTTACCAGGCCGTAAAGCATAAGTTTCTTCCCTCACCAAAGTCTATTGCCACGTGTTGGAGCAAGACAGCTGCCGGTGTTTGCCAGGGTTCAGGCTTCTTGGGTTCCTCTCTTCCCGGGGCTTTGTTTCTCTCCTAGCTTAGCTCCTCTGTTTCCACCACAAGGTCAGCTATAGACTATCAGACGAACGGCTTGCTTCTCTTCTCCTGGGGCCTTCTCTCCAACATCAAAACTGCTCCCTCTGTCCTTTGCCCTGCCTTTTATATTTGATTTCCCCACCCACCAAGGGGTGGGGCTCAACTCCCTACTGATGTGGCCCAATCAAAGCCCCAATTATAACTTAATCATGCCCAGATGAACAGGTCAGTTTACAAGCATAATCTAATATAGATTTTTGGAATTCATAATTACCTCAAATTGCCAAACAGCTGCACCATGTTTATATGTATTGTTTTTATTGCCTTCATAATGGTCACATGTATTAGTGTATAAAAATATGGAATCTCTTGTTCAAAACCTTTCAAAAATAAAAATAATAAAATTTAAAAAGTAAAACCTTTCAAAAACGTCCTCTTGCCCTTGTTGACAACTCAGGGTTACTTTTAGCCTTAGTACCAACTCAAGAAACATAACAATGTTTAAGTAGCATTTTTTATTCAGAATAAAAATAAGAATGTCAGAGAGAAAATTCGCATTGCATTGTAACTGCTATGATTTTTAATACAGATATAATTAATAAATTGAAACCAGAAAGTGGCTTTCTAATATTTTATCCCTTTCAATCATATAATGCTTTGGCTTTACAACATGCATTCACATGCGATGTTAAATTTAATTCTCAGACCAATTCTTTACAAATAAGGAACTAAGACCCAAAGAATCCCTTGCCCAGAATGCTCTCTGTTCAAATATTCATGTGGCTACTGCCACATCGTTTAGGTAGCAATAAAAATGTCACTTCAGAAAGCCTTTACCTTACTGCCTTTTTTTTTTTTTTTTTTTTGAGGTATTGGGGCCTGGGATGAACCTGGGACCTCGTAGGTGGGAAGCCAGCGCTTAACCACTGAGCCACATCGGCTCCCATTTTACCTTACTCCTTACCCTCAGCCAAAGTAGCCTCCCATCCCAGCCACCTTCTATCCCCTTACCCTTTTTAATCTTCTTGTTAGCATTTATCACTAGTACTTATTTATGTGTTTAGTTTGTTATCTGTAAACTCCATGAGGTCCAGGATGTCATCTCTCTTGCTCTCTGCTATATTTCTCCAGCGGCTGGATCAGTCAATAGTATATAATAAAGGCCTAGTAAATATTTTTAAAAGGCATCTCTTTAGAGAGAGGTGCTTACCTTGCCAGCAGTATACACGCACACTTTTTTTCTGTTTTATATGAACTGAAATGAAATCTTAAGTCAGAGGTCATATATTGAAGCTGGTGTCTCAGGCTACATATTAGTGTAGAGATCACTCACCATGGCATAGGGAAAAGTCTGAAATCCTTAAAATGGCTTATAGATTCCCTTATGATAGGACCCTGGCTCTTACCTCTTCAACCTTGGCTCTCATCATTTCCTCAGTTGAACTTTATACTCTAAACTTACTAAACTTTTAGTTCCTTAGCTTGGCCCTGCTGTCATGCCTCCACACCCTCAAACGGTCTCGTCACTCTTCCTGGACCTTTTCCTCTATCCCTCCCCTTTCTCCTGTCTTACTCTTATTCAGCCTTCAGACCTCTGCTTGGTCATCCAAGAAGCCTCCCCTGTCGTATGTTCCTAAACATGCTTCCATAATACCCCTCACTCACTGCCTTTTAATAATACTTATCACATTGGTTTTGTTGTTTTGTTTTTTTTTAATATTTATCAAAATTTTATCTTCCATCTATTTGAAATGTTAACTCTTTGTCTGGAATTTATTTTGTTATTAGGAGTCTATACACTTTTTTTTTTTTTTTTTTTTTTTTTAAGATTTATTTATTTATTTTATCCATTTTAATTCCCCCTTCCCCATTTGCTGTTTTGTGTCCATTCGCTGGGCAATTCTCTGTGTCTGTTTCCTGCCATGTCTTCTCATCCTCCTCCTCCAGTCTTCACCAGGATTCCATCCTGGAGACCTCCAATGTAGGAGAGAGGTGTTCTGCCACCTGCGCCACCTCAGTTCCTGGTTTTCAGAGCTTTCGGAGCATCTCGTCTTGTCTCTCCCCTGCGTCTCTCTCCTGTTACATCATCATCTTGCTGCATGGCTCCCGGGGCCTGGCGGCTCACCAGCACACAGAGCCTGGCAGCCCATGCGCCTTCTATATATATATTTTTTTTATTTTACCGGGAGGTCCCAGGGATCGAACCCAGGTCCCTCCATATGGCAGACGGACACCCAGCCATTTGAGCCACATCCGCCACCCCCCCCACATTGTTTTTTAATTGCTAGTTTATCTCCTTCATAGACTATAAGCTCCTAAGGAATAGTGTCCTTGCTGCCTTGTTTATCATTCTGTCTCTAGGACTTGGCACATATCAGACACTTAATAAGTATTTATTAAGTGAATAAAAGGTTGAGTAAATGAACCAAGAAAGGAGTCTTTTCCAGTCACTTCTTCAATAACAGTCCTGGCCATCTTTTTCTTTTCTTTCTTTTTTTTTTTTTTCTCCTCTCTGTAGCTAATTTTCAACCTAGAGGTCATTTGTAGGAAGTAATTATTTTCTAATGCATATGTTTTTAGTCTTCTTTACAATCATAAGACTTATCAGTTCCAAAGTACACTTAAGTCCCAAGGTCAAAGCTCTACTCTGCACTATTCTAAAATTATTAATTGTCTCTTTTGAGTAAGAAGTTGTGCACCTTCCATTTTATCTGCAAGGCTTTTTGAAATTGCTTTCTCCTTTCTCCTTCCTCATGTTATCTAGGTCCTCTATGATCTTGCCTGAATTCATATTTACCTTGGATTTAATGAACTCTCTAGTTACTTTTATTTTTTTTTATTAGTTGTTTAAAAGTCTTTTTAAGCTTTCTTTGTTAGTATGAAAGGAGTCCACAATGAAATATTAAAGGTATACATCTTTTTCTTCCATCCTCTGTCCCCTCATATAGACTTATGATCTTCACTTGTTTTCCTTGTGTAAAGTCCCATTCCAGGGTAATCTTAGTGATATACTTTTTTTTCTTTTTTTATCATCCATCTCCACTGTACATACCACTCCCAGTTAAAATTGCCCAACTTCTCCAACTTGTAGCTTCATAAGTCATATAAATGTGGATTCTACACTCTGAATTTATCTCTCTCTCCATTGGTAGTGAGTTATGATGGCCAAAAGGGTCTCCTAGGTAGTCAAGTGGTATGTTCATGGATCCAAGCTATTTTCTCGTATCCTCTTGTTCTTTTACCTTCAAATAAAAGTCCACACCTGGATCACTGCTATAATATTAGCTACTACTAATCAGGGGCCTGAAGAATGCTGTAGAAAATCACAGAGCTGTACAGATCACCAACGCCATGAGTTTATTGAATAGTTCATTGAATAGTTCTTTTTCTTTTTCTTGGCTTCAGTCAGCTATGGGTTCCATTTCCCTCATGATTTCCCTGAGCCTTTATCACTCTCCTCAAGGCCCCCTTTTCCATTCTCATCTTTTACTTTTAGCAGATGACTTTTCCTCCTACTCAGTCAAGAAAAGTGAAACCAAAAGTTATGATCTTCTACTTCCTGCATCTTAATCTAAGCAATTAACTATGTCTACAATCATTCTCACCTTCTTTCCTCCCAAGAGTATCCCCTACTCCTTATAAGATGATCCTCTCCACCTCTGCCTTTGAACTTGGAGCAGCTTATTGTGAAGTAATTAAAAGCACAGGCTTTGGAGTCAGCCACAGAAGCTTCATATTGAATCCTGATTCTAACACTATACAACTTGGCAAGTTGTTTAACTTCTTTAAGCCTTAGCTTTCTTTTTGAAATAAGGACAATAAAACCTATCTTATAGTGTTTTTATAATTTAATGAGATTACAGTAGTAATTAGAGTGCTTGGAATATAGTAAATTGTCAAAAAAAAAGGGTAGCTACAACTACTACTAATAAATTAATAACATCTTCAGCTCATCTCCAGAGCTGTGTTCCATCAGTTCCCTCTCACGTTAGTTTATCTCCTCTACTGCTTTCTTCATCTTGGCCTGTAAACATAGCAAAGGTTTTCCTATCTCGGAAAAAATTCTTTCCCTTTACCCCACATTCTTCTCTAGACCTCTAGCTAATGTTTTCTTTCACTCTCACCCTTGGCTTTCCATAGAGTAATTTGCTTATTGCCTCTACTTCTTCTGACCCCCAACCCCTACAGTCTGGTTCCTGCCCCCACCTTACTATTCAGGCTGTTCTCCTCAATATCGTTGACCTCTAAATTGCCTAATTTGAACATTTTTCAATCCTTATTTTATTAGCACACTCTGCTTCATTTAAACTCCATTTCTTTGGTTTCAGGATACTATACTCTCCCAGTTCTGTTATTTCTCTGACCATTCCTTCTCTGTCTCCTTCCTGGTCTCTTCTTCCCATTCCTACCTTTTAGTGTTTTCTTCTTAGCACATTGCTCTCCTCACTCTACCTACTATGCCTGGGTGATCTTGTGTACTTTGGTGGTTTCACCTCTTAGGTATATCTCAGCCCTGCCTTCATACCCTACGTGTACTGTCTAAATGCTTGCTAGATATCTCACCCTGGATGGTCCTTGGGTCCTTAGCATGTCTAAAACTGAATTATTCTTCTCCATCCCCTGACCCCATTCCCAAACTTCTTCTTTCTCCTATACTCTTCATATCAATTTGGTGGCCTCACTTTTCATCCTGTATTCCAAACTAGTCATTCTTGGCTCCTCCCTTCTGATTTTACCTTCTAAGCAGTTCTGAAATCAGCCACTTCCTCTCCTACCACCAATGTCTTAATTCAGGGCTTTATCATCTCTCGTCTGGATTCCTGCAACAACCTCCTAACTGTTTCTCTTCCTACTAAGTTGTGTCTTTAAATGCATCTTCCACACAGCCATCAGAGTGGTCTATCTAAAATAAATCCAGCCATGTCTTTTCCCTACTCAAATGACTCCTCATCACCTGCCAAGCTCCTTAGCATGGCTTTCAGAATTCTCAGTGATTGGTCCTCTGCCCCTCTTCTCTAGTATCTTTTTTTTTTTTTATCACTTCCTTCTTTGAGTTTTATCTTCCAGCACTGGAAAACTGCTCATAGTTCCCAGCATATACCATGCTGTTTCTCACCTCTGTGCCTTTACTCATGCTCTTTGCTCCCTGGAAAGACCTGTTCTACCCTACCATCGCTGTCTTTTACCTGCCTGATTCTTATTCATAGAGAGTGGTTTTTAATATTTTAGGAGTGATAGAAATCATTGAGTGTGTGATGAATACCTTGGAACCTCTCTCTAGAAAAATGCACATGATCTCAAAATTTTGCATACAATATCAGGTTTTAACCCCAATTTAAAACACCCTTCAGCTCAGGTTTTAACTTCTCCAGAAAATCTGTCCTACAAATTGGTTTGGTTGCCCTCTTTCATTTGTTTTATATCTCATGTGCATATCTCTATCATTGCACATGCCATATTACATTATAATTATTTATGTAGTGTCTTCACCACTATACTGATACTGTAAGCTCCTGGAGGGCAGTGACTGTCTTCCTCATCTTTGTAGTTCCCGATACCTAGCACCACAAATAAGTTATTACCAAAACAGTTGAGGTTGAATGTTGCTGAAAAACAAACCATTCTTTCCTTATGGATCATTTATTCAGTCAGACACTTAGTTGGAGCCTGTTATGTTTGAGCCGTTGTGCTGAATGCTGAGGATAACAAAGATTAACAAGATTAGCGTGGTCCTTGTCCTCATAGAGCTTACAGTCGAATGTCTAAAATGACGTATTTAAGTTAGCCAATTACAAACTGTGTGATAAATGCTTTGATAAGGGATATACAGAGTTTAATAGGATATTTTAAAAGAGCGACTTATCTTTTTTGGAAGGTCAGAGAAGACCTTCCAGAAGGAATTACATGTAAGTATAGACCAGTAAGATAAGTAGGGAGGTGGCTGGAGAGCAGTTCCTGTCAGAGGACAACATCTGCAGAGTTCTTGATAAAAAAGAGAGAATATTCTGTGTAGCTGAAAATAGGAGTTTGGAGGGTAGGAGGGGTACAACAAGAGGCTGGAATAAGCTATACCAAACCATGCTCAAGAGTTTACTCTTATTCCTCTAGTCATTGGGAACACATAAAGGAGTTTCACTCTTAAAGTACCTACCCAATATAAAAAAAAAAGTTGTGCCAGATTATATGTATAATGTGTATATATAGAAGATTCTATTTACTAGTGAAAAACAAACCAGCTTTAGGGCAATAAGCAAAGCTGTCATGTGGCTACTATCTCTGATGCCAGCTTGAACCACAACTGGCAAAGTTAGATTCTTGCAATCTCTTGGCTTTATTCTGAGATGGAAACTACTTGATTAGGTGGGATAGTGAAAACGCTAAGAAAGCTCCCTGGAGGAAAACATAACTAAAAAATTATCAGTGTGTCAACTACTCCCCTATTTTTTGTCTCTATTCCTTTCCCTGAAGTGTATTTGTGTGTGTGTGTGTGTTTAATACTTGTGAACAGAAATAAGCCATAAGAATCAAGTGTCACTGACTCCTTTTCTATTTGCTAACTTCTTTGGCTCATAAAATGATTATCATAAGATTACCTGCAAATATATATATATATATATTTCCCCCCCCCCTGCCTAACTTAAAACATATTCTATATCTTGGATAACTTTAAATATCTAAGAACAGTTCAACATCTGCTTCCAATGTTGAGCTTTTCTATGAGATCTTATATGAGTAGATCTCGTCTTTAATCTCTGAAATAACTTGTCTAGTTAGCAGACCTTTTAGCTTAAAATAGTCTATAAGGTGTTTCTCAAAAGAATATGAGGGAGTGGATGTGGCTCAAGCAGTTGAACAACTGCTTCCCACATGGGAGGTCCTGGGTTCAGTCTCTGGTGCCTCCTAAAAAAAAAAAAAAAAAAAGTGAAAACAAACAAAAAAACCAACTCAGAGGAGCCGATGTGGCTCAGGGGTTGATCGCCACCTTCCCACATAAGAAGTCCCAGGTCCAATCCCCGGCCCCCAGTACCTCAAAAAAAAACAAAACGTATATTGACATTCTGTCTACTTTCTCCACCAGATACTTTTCTTTGGATTTGGGTGGCTTTTCTTCATGCGCCAATTGTTTAAGGACTATGAGGTGAGAAGAGTTTGTTTTGGTTCTGCTAATACTGTATGAATTTGGATTTTTTTTTTTTTTTTTTTTTTAAGATTTATTTATTATTTTATTGTATTTATTTATCCCCCCCCTTGCTGCTTGTGCTCGCTGCATCCATTTTGCTTTTTTGTGTTTTTTTCTGTGTCTGCTTCTCTCCCTTTGTTGGGTCATCTTGCTGCGCCAGCTCACGGCGCTGCGCGGGCCGTCAGCCCACTGCGCTGCGCGGGCCAGCCTGACCTCACCAGAAGGCCCCAGGAATCAAACCCAGGGCCCCCCACATGGCAAACAGGAGCCCAACCAATTGAGCCACAGCCGCTTCCCTAGATTATTTTTAAATGGGATGAAAAAAATGCTTCCATTAAAGAAAGATTATGTCCAGTAAAGACGGGAATTTTTGCCAAATGAGTACTTTATATATAACTCTTAAGTTGGAGAATATGAGACTTAGTTGTTTTTCTTAAAAATAAAAAGTCAAGTCATGTATAGAACAGAAGCCAGGAGCAAGGAATGTCATGTCTTAGTCATATCAGTGTAGGTATCAAAAGCCAGAGAGTTATTCTTTGGGAGAGAATTTAATTTATAATTTCTCAAAAATGTTCCTTTTCATTTATCCACCTGACGTTGAATATTAATTACCAATCTTACTTTCTAAGTTAATACCAAAATCTCAAGGCTAGTCTGGTTCTAATCTTAAGCCTTGAATTCAGAAAACACCATACTAGACTGGACATTTCCTAATTAATCCAACTCTTTTAATCATAAGCACAGTGATTATGGACTACCTTGAATCAGTTCTAGGATGGTCTCCGTTAAACCTCTCCAAGGCTTTTGGGTTGTTACCTGAAAGAGCCCGAGATTCTGTTCTGCCCAATACTTTAAGAACTCCTTTTAGCACTAACCATTATATATAAAATTGTCGTTTTTTTTCTTAGTGTGTATCAGAAATTCTAAGTACAACTTCTGGCCCTCTAACTTCGTCTTCTTGTGCTTTAAGTTGTCCATCCAAGAAAATACTGGTAATAGTAGCCCTTGATTCACTGATGCAATGTGGCTTATGTAGTGATATAGTCTTTTTTTTTTTTTTTTTTTTTTACCGGGAGGTACCGGGGATCGAACCCTGGTCTCTCCATATGGTAGACGGACGCCAAACCTCTTGAGCCACGTCCATTTCCCTGATATAGTCTTTTACAGGCAAAAAAAATCAGCTTTTCAGAAAGTTCAAAAGTGCTATCTACTTCCGTTTGTTTCTTTAGCTCCAGGCAAGGTGTGTTTGCAGCCTTGTTTCCAACGACTTGAGAATTTCTTCAGAATAAGCTTTTTAACTTATAACCAGGAGATTATCAATTCAATATTTTAAAACAAGGAAATGACTTTTAGTCTCTTGTTTGGTTTTAAACAGGTGCGTCAGTATGTTGTTCAGGTGATCTTCTCTGTGACTTTTGCGTTTTCTTGTACCATGTTTGAGCTCATCATCTTTGAAATCTTAGGCGTGCTGAATAGTAGGTAAGTAAGAGTACCAATTAACTCCCCTCTTTGTTACTTTCTTTATGGTGGAAAAGTTACCTGGATCTTATAGCTGAACAAATCCACCACGTGGTGGGTTTAGTCTCAGTAAGTGTAATGAACACAGCAAAATTATGAGATCCAGCCACGTAAGATTTGAGAAAGATTGTAATATAACAGGAAAAAGAAGTCTGACTGTTAGGTCTGAAGTATTAATCAAGAGTGAGGCTGTGGGAGCCTAGATCCCAGGCTTCGCTCCTAGAAGCTTTATTTTTCTCTCTGACAATGTTCTGCTGACTTAATGTCTGTATTTGAAAAGATCAGAATTCCTACTGCACAGCTATTTAAGGGCTTCCCTGGAGTCTGAACTCCAGTTCTTACCTTTGCTGATTTTACAGACATGATTAAGTTTGACTGAACTTTGTGTTTTTAAAGCATTTTTTTTTTTTAAGGAACTCCTTATTCCCTTATAAAAGAGAGTTTAGTTTGAGACAGTCTATCCAAAGTATATCTTGTTTATTAAACTGCAAGCTTGTGTATTTTAGGCCGGTATTTATATGTGGAATGCATCAGCTGCTGTATGTAGACTTTTGTTGTACTTTTTTACCACCTCATGGAAACATTTTTTAGTAATAAAGAGTCCTTTCTTCAGCCTTTGACTCTGTATAAACTCATTATGGAGTCCTGATGCTTGAGACTTACAGAGAGACTGTATATTCAAATCCTTTTTTGAGAACCAGAGTTGATAATATGGTCTTTTGATGGATCAATTAATAGCTTATAGCACGGTAAAATAGGACTGTGTTCTGACTCTCCTACTTTTAAACTTGCTCTTTAATAATCCAATATAGACCGTATCACTTTAGAGAACAAATAGGCATGTATTATTTTACATGCTAATTATTAGATGTTATTATCATACCCTGTAAGTTTCACTGCTATATAAACAGAAGTCACCAAACTTTTTTCTGTAAAGGGCCAGATAATAAATATTTTAGGCTTTGTATTTTAGATACAGTTACTATCTCTGCCATTGTAGCACAAAACCAGCCGTAGACAATATTCACAAGCAAATGAGCAGGGCTATGTTAAAAACTTTATTTATAAAGGCAGGTGGCTGGTAGGACATAGTTTGCTGAACTCTGATCTAAGTATTGATAAAAAGGACTATGGCTCAGATATTCTAAAATATCTGAGAATGGTCCCCAACTTTTAACTTATTTATGATTAATAATCCTCTCTAGTAAGACATATCTTTCAGTTACTTTGGTATATTTCAAAATTGGTTTATCTTAAAGAGTATAGGAAGTAGCATTGCTAAAATCTGATTGTTCTGTCAATGCTTTATTTGGGATTGGATTTGTTTAGGCTAAGACATGTTTTACTGTCTGTTTTAACAATTTTTTATGGCATTAAAATTTAACATTATTTGGTCCTAGTATGGAACAGAAATTTGAACCTTGTTTATGTATTATGTCTGTACATTCACTGGATTCAGAATAGTTTTCAAAGGTGAATCTTGGGACTGACCAAGAAAATTCCCTTGGCTCACCTCTGAGTGGAGGTGATACATAGGCCTCCTATTCAAATGTATAATCTTGCTAGGTTCCCTCATTTTCTTAAGAGAATGCCACCTTACCCTCAGCTCAGAGACAGTTAAAACAAGTGGATTGCTTTTAATTGGCAATATGGGTTACACTTGTAATTTCCAACCCACTACCTCCCAGTATCTTTCAGAATCTTAGCTGAAATATTATGTAGCATTGCTAGAAGATATGCAGCTTGTAGTTTCTCTGGATGCTCTAAAGTATGTTAATACAGATGAATAAAAAAGCTGTCAGTATATCTTGACTAAATGGCCTTGGCTCCCTATAGGGTAGCCTTTACTGAATGACTTTTTGTTTTATGATGCTTCCCATCTATACTAAGGGGGAACAATAAGAAACAGCTCTCAGAAATGTAGTGATATTTCTGTTGAAGGGATGTTGTTGAGAGCATTAAGTACATTCACCTTAGACAATAACAAACCATTTGCTCAAAGGAAGCATAATTATTACTGAATTAGTATTACTGAATTATTACAAAGATCATAATGAATTAGTAATAATTATGCTTCCTTTGAGCAAATGGTTTATTTTCTTATGAACACTATGATTTATCTAACTGATCAAATTGTCTCTTTCACAGTGATTGTTAGAAAACTTAGAACTAAATTTATGACCCACCCATAGCAAGTTTCTAGAACTCTCGTGTGCATTTTCATAATAGCCATCAGGCTTGGCCCCATCTTTTACCTATCCTTTACCATTGTTTTCCTGTCTTTCATGTTTCTAAATAATTGATTTCATAATCCTGTATTATATATATATCCCCATATACTTAACCATTTTGCTAAGCAGGGCCTGGATATAAGTGAGTTTAAAAATCACCAAAGGCAAAGGATTCCGTCAAGAAAGTGATCAGACACCCTCAGAATGGGAGAGAAATTTTGCAAATCATATACCTGATAAGGGACTTGTGTCCAGAATATAAAAAGAACTCTTACAACTCAATAATAAAAAGACAGATAACCCAATTATAAAATGGACAAAGGATCTGAATACATATTTCTTCAAAGAAGATATACATATGGAAAATAAGCATATGAAAAGATGCTCAGCATCATTAGCCATCAGACAAATACAAATCAAATCACAAGGATATACCACTTCACACTCACTAGGATGGCTATAATAAAAAATATAAAAAATAACAAGTATTGATAAGGATGTGGAGAAATTGGAACCCTCATTCACGCTGGCGGAAATGTAAAATGGTACTTTGCGAAACAGTCTGACAGTTCTTCAAAATATTAAACATACTTACCATATGACTCTGCTATTCCATTCCCAAGAGAAATGAGGACAGTCACTTCACACAATGTCCATGCAAAAACTTGTACATGAATATTCATAGCAGCATTATTCTTAATAGCAAAAAAATGGAAACAAACCAAATGTCCATCACCTGATAAATGGATAACAAAATGTGGTATATTTATACAATGGAATAGTATTCAGCCATAGAAAGGAATGAAGTCCTGATACTTATGCTAACTGAAAACATTATGCTAATTGAAAGAAGCCAGTCGCAAAAGACCGCATACTGAATGATTCCATTTCTGTGAAAGGTCCAGAACAGGCAAATCCTTAGAGATAAAAAGAAGAATAGCAGTTGCCTAGGACTGGAGAGCTTGGAGGGAATGGAGAGAGACTGCTAATGGGTACTGGGTTTCTTTTGGGGGTGATAAAAATGTTCTAAGGTTGACTATGGTGATAGTAGCACAATTTTGTGAGTATACTAAAAACCATTGAATTGTAGACTTTAAAATGTAAATTATATGGCATGTGAACCATATATCAATAAAGCTGTTATAAAAAGAAAAAAGCAAAACACTAGATTTTTAAAAATCAATAAATAAAATACATTTTATAATCCCTAATAAAAGTCATGTAAATCTGATTTTTATTATATTGAGGTCACAAAGAAAGTATTTCTGAATCTTTATAGCATATATTACTATTAACATTTATTTTCTTTTAGTTTTTATATTGGAGTAAGACTCCCAATGGCGAATGGAAACAAATAGTCATTTTATCAGTAATGGTATATATTGATATATGTTATAGTATACATTTCCTATGAATATATATAGCTAAAGCATTAGTATTCTTAATTTAATAAGCGGAATTCTTGGGAGGTTAAGATGGTCACATTTACCTTTAAGAATTTTATATTATATCTATTTCTTAATGTCTACAAATGAACAGATAGTAAAAGCCTAGTTGGCTAATTAGATGGACTATATTCAGCATTGAGTACAAAGAGCGGGGATCCTTTGGAAGACAAGAGATTGAAAATCGTTGCCCTCTCACCCTCCCAGTGATATTCTTTGACATTTATTTCAGTTCCCGTTACTTTCACTGGAAAATGAACCTGTGTGTAATTCTGCTGATCCTGGTTTTCATGGTGCCTTTTTACATTGGCTATTTTATCGTGAGCAACATCCGACTGTGTAAGTGTTTTCCCCTCTTATGTCAGCACATAAATTGAGATAAGTATTCTTGGGGATTGGGTTTGTGGAGAGCTTCATTTCTAGATTATTTTCAGTAGCTACTGCTATTTGGGGGCACCTCACAGACAGCATTTTAAAAAGGTTGACACACAATAAATATTTATTGAAAGAATGCTAAGCTTTATTTTTGTTTCTGCTACTTTAATGTCTCCCTTATCTCAGCCTACTTCTTAATTTCAACAAAATTTCTCTTATTATGGTAAGGATGCTTGTAACAAAAATTACATTGTTCATCATTCATTTGCCAAATGAACAGGCCAGTAAAATATTAATTAGCATGATCCTTAATCTTTAAGTAGTGCAAGCTCTTTAATGTATATCTATTTTCCCTGACAGTCTTATCTCCTCTATCTTAGTGCATAAACAACGACTGCTTTTTTCCTGTCTCTTATGGTTGACCTTCATGTATTTCTTCTGGAAACTAGGAGATCCATTTCCTATTCTCAGCCCAAAACACGGTGAGTATGTGTATTGGGGTTGGGGGGTGGGGGTCTAATTTTCTAATTTTGAAAAACAGTTATTATTTTAAAACTTCTAAATGTGGATCCACATATGGCAAGCTATTTCTCTAACAAATTCTGTCCTTCATCCTAACAGGTATCAAATGTTAAGTTTGGAACAGAGTTCTATCATTCTAGAGCAGAGTTTTTAGCCTGGGTTAGTGAATTAATTTCAAGGGAACAATGGGTGGTGGTGACCTTAAACTTCCTGATACCATATGCAGAATTATGTAAATACATTTTATGTGCATTTGAGGGCAAGGAACCCATAAGCTTTTATCAGATTCTCAAAGGGGTCTGTGGCCTAAAAGATAAATGACCACTACTGAAGTGATGATAAAGATTGTCTTTTTGAGGGAAGTGGCTGTGGCTCAATCAGTAGGGCTCCCGTTTACCATATGGGAGGCCCCGGGTTCGGTTCCCGGGGCCTCCTGGTGAAGGCAAGCCCACCCGCATGGCGTGGTTAGCTGACCCAGTGAGCACAAGCAGCAAGGGGGGGATAAATGAATAAATAAATAAAATCTTTTAAAAAAAAAAAAAAAAGATTGTCTTTTTGGGAGTATATGTATTTTAAGAAAGAGAGGTGGCATAAAATATTCACAATTAGTAGTTTAAAAAAAAAAAAAAAATCAACTTTCCAGGAATCTGTGTCTCTTCTATCACAAAAAGTTCATTTTAAGTACAGGAACAAGTTATGGACTGGGCTGCTCCCTAATTTCTGTGCTAAAATCAATGAACAAGAATCCCTCAGCTAACAAGTCCTTCTAAAACTATGTATGACTCTATCTAAAGTAGATTAGCAAAACCACCTGTAATAAATATACATGGCGCTTTCATGTGGAGCCTGAAAAAAAAATCTATTGATTTCACTATCCTGTATCTGTCAGAGTTCCTATTGCAGAAAGCAGTATCTCTTCTACCTAGTTTAAAGCAGAAAGTGATTTTTAAAGGCTATTAGGAAATTGCCTAGGAAGGCAGGGATGCCAACTTTAAATGCTGCACAGTGAAGAGAAATACCCAACCACATCACAGTACTAAACTAGCAAAAGTCCCACTGAAGTCATCACCTGCCACTCAGGGCTTGTAACATCAGGAACCAACAGAAGAACCTCTACCCTGGCTGCTTTAGCTCCCAAGTGCTGTCACCACCCCACATTCTTCACATCTGCATTTGAGATCTCACATGAGCTTGTCCGTTTGGTGAAACCTAGGTAATTATTTATTTTAAAAATAAAATAGCTGTTTTGAATTTTCAAATAACATTAAAGAAGGCCAAAAAAAAGTTAAGAAACATCAACTTACCAAAACCTTTCAGTTTCTTAGCATGGCATATGGGACTCTTCAGGGCTTGGCTACTCTCTCTCTCTCTGTCTGTTCTGTACTCCACTCCTACCAAATTACTTGAAGTTTCTAGAACTGGGCCTGGACAATCCTTCGCACCTTGTCTACCTTGTCAATTTCTCTTAGTAGATTTTCCTGACTGCCATTAGGAGGTGTTCATTGTTCCCACATAAATGCACTTATATGACCTGTAAAAGTTATAATTACTTATTTCCTTTTCTCATTTCTCACTAACCTATTAGCTGCCTGAGTTCAGAAGCTATGTCTTATTTATGTTTTTATCCCTTGTGTGTAACATGGAACCTAGCACATAAGAAGTATTTAATATATGTTTATTGAATCAGTAAATGAAAAGAAATTAAGTCTCTCTTTGATGTTAGATGGTTTCAAGAATTTCAGGTAAGTATTCCCTAATCATACCCTAAAACATATTGAATAGGAATTTAGAATTTGCTGATATGGTCAGCATGCCCATGTCATTGTTGGGAAAGATTTGTAATAGAGAGGCTCCAGATTTTATAGCTCTCATAGAAACCAATTTCATATAAGCCCACAGAAAGACAAATTTATTTGTGATGTTAGAGGTGAGGGAAAAGGTTATAAAAGGACCCACTCGAATGACCCCAGGGCTGCTGACAACAGTAGCACAAGCTCACAAAAGACCTGACTCTGACTCCTTCCTCCACCTCTCTCCTCGTGAGAAGTCAGCTCAGCTCACACGACCAGCACAGCCTGGCCATGCTAGAGGGAAGATGGAGACCATCTCATCTATCGCACCTCCACTTAATAACCATCACTTTTTCTAAATTCTATGGGAATATTCTGAAGAGGATAGGAAGAGGAAGAACTAAGGAGGTAGTTTCAGTTTTAGTCTTTCCTTTGTACTCCAAAAAATAGACATTTTGATTTTATAGCTGAATGTTTTATTTGACCCTCTAGGAGAAATAAATAGGAAGAAAAGTTTAGGCAGTGATTGAGGAGCAGTCAGACTTACACTGCCTGCTTAGAGCTTTCCCAGGACTATCCAGGCAACCAGTCTGGTTTATTGCTGTGGAGACCACAAAGAGCTGTAAGAGCCAGTCCTTATTTATAATGAAAAAATGTACATAAAAGTACTCCTTGTGCAGTACCTGATACCTTAGGAAGGTTAGAAAACATTCCATAGTGGGAAAGATTAAGAGAGGCCAAGAAAGCACATAAAACTAGAAGGAATCTGCCCGAGCAGATGCAAAAGGGGAGATGGTCTTCTGCAAGTTGCCTTATCCATCTGAACTTCCATTTATTAACTGTTACAAAAGAATGTTAATGACTGACCTTTACTTCATAGAACTGCTGAGATTAAGTAGATAGTATCTACCAAGTACTTTAAACAAGAAAAATATATTTAATAAAAGAACACCACCTTAACAGGAATAAAAGTAGGGGGAGCATTTTTCCTGTTTTTTATATTTAATAACCTATATTAATCCCTTGGAATTTTTGTTATTGTGTGATAATTATGTACCCATAGTCAACAAACATTTATTGAACACCTTCTGTGTGCCAGGCAGCGAGGAAAACAAAAATCAATAAGACATAATTTTCCTGTAAAGAAAATGCAAATTCATGAGGTATTTGGAAAATGGATTCAACAGAATTTAGGTGCTGGGGATACAACCATAAACAGAACAAACTTGGTTTTTGGATTTGAATTCATCATCCAAAAAAAATGGACTTTCCAATAATATTTACTTCATGGAGTTGTGAGGATTAAATAAGTTAATACACGTAAAATGCTTAGAACATTGCCTGGTACATATAGATGCTTAATAAATGTTACCTATATATTACCATTACTCTTATTAGTGAAAGCCATTTCGTTCAGTAGAAAAGGGTAGGAATAGTATCCTTCAATGTAGAAGAGTGGGATGAAAACTGGGTTGTAGCCAATTGAGGAATGAATGAGCGGTGAGGAAGAGGTGACCGTAAGTGTAATCAGCTTTCAAGAAACCTGGTTATGAAGGGGGAAGTAGAGGAATCGGTAACAAGAGATAAATTCAAGGCCAAGGACAGACTTTTTCTTAGGAAGGAAACTTGAAACTGAAGGAAAAGAACCAGCAAAAAGGAAAGAATGAAAATACAAGAGGGCACAGGTAATGGAGCAAGATTCTGGAGGAGGCGGAAGAAAAAATAAAAAGCACAAGTAGAAGAGTCTTAGCTTTAGACACATCTTGTTCTGAGGGACATAAATTGGGGCGATGATTGCAGATGTAAATATTTAGAGATGTAAATAGAGTGAAGGTAGTTTATGTTTAATACCTTATATCTTACATAATAAGGGCACTTGCTACTAAGGGAAAGGATGAGCGGAGAAGGGGTTTAAGGAGTAGTTGCCGAGGAGTGTGAGGAGAGACACCTGAGCAAGGGCAAGAAAAGGATTGCGCAGTAGTATTTTGAGCTCTGCTAAGATTAGAAACTAAAAATTTGTAATGGCACCTGTATCGGGCTGCATTTTTAGCAATTTTAGGCAGCTTAGGCATGGGCACAGGGAAAGCAGAGTGTTAGATTGATCTAGGACTGGAGGTTTGCAGGATGAGTGCTTCAGAAGGAGGAGCATAGGGAATTGAGGGTGCTGGTGAAAGAAATTGAAGTAGGCAAGCCTGGAGTCCAAGCTAGATAAAGAAGGAAATGGACGTGAGGGGGAAGCAAAAGACTAGGGACCAGGGGTTACAATGAGCTCTAAATCAGGTAGAGCAAGAGGACTCAAAGACTAGGAGGGCAAAGGGGTCAGAATATTGGAATTTTAAGTTTCAAAGACGACAGAATTCCTAAATGGCAGCTCTGATGTTTGCCATGGGAGTGGATGGCTGAAGGGAGTTATATCCTACAAAAGAGTTTTTTTCCTGAGTTATTCTGCAGCTTTACCTTTTCTTTATCCCAGATACCTCAACAGCAGCATTTATTTTAACTACTGAGTTAATTTTCAGCATTTTCAAATGTTAGGGAATGATGGATAGGGTACAACTGGTAATGTAAAACTTGTGTATTTGCCTTTGGACTAATCATTCATCTGTAAATTCAGCCATTTATTAGAGGCATTATGTATTTATTGGATGCAAAAATGAATAAGACATAAGCTAAGGAGCTTATGACTAAAGAGAGGATATATATATATATGTATAAGTATATTTTTTCTGAAGGTAATTAATGCATAGAGTTGTGTGCTATTTATACTTTACCTTTACCGTCACCTAATAATAGAGATGATTCTGAAATCTATTGGATAGCAGGAAAACCAATAGACATATATTTATTATATAAAATTTACACATTAGAAGAGAAAATAGAAGGAAAAAGATTTACACATTAATAATTAAAAGTTGGCTTTTATGCATTGGTTGTACGTAGTGGTTGATGTTTTCAGTGATGTTGTCTTTTGCAGTACAGATGAAAGCCAGTTTACCTTTTTACCTGGTGTTGATGTGCTTTGATATTTGTAGGGATCTTGTCCATAGAACAGCTCATCAGCCGGGTAGGTGTGATCGGGGTGACTCTCATGGCTCTTCTCTCTGGATTTGGTGCTGTCAACTGCCCTTACACTTACATGTCCTATTTCCTCAGGTAATGAGAACTTTTGTCTCTCTTCTTTTTTTCCCCATTACTTCTTGAATACATATGGCCTACCTTCACAACATCAATGATACTTAAATATTAGATCTATGATTCTGTCTTTTTATTCTTCTCTTCCTCTGCCCCTATAGGCACTAACGTGTGAATCTTTCTAAATGAGTCTTATTTCTTATATTGATTGTCTTTGTTATTTGCCCTTCATGCATTCATTCGTTCGTTTTATTAGAGAAATTGTAGGTTTACAGAAAAATCATGAAGAAAATACAGAGTTACATAGTATCCAATCCCCATGACCGCCACCACACTTACCCAGTGTTCCCTAATATTAACATTTTGCATCAGTGTGGTACTTTTCTTAAAATTGATGTAGCAATATTATTATAATTATACTGTTAACTATAGTCCATAGTTTACATTAGGATTCATTGTGTTATATAATCCTGTGGGGTTTTTTTGGGGGTTAATTTGTTTTTAATTTTTATTCTAGTAACATATATATAACCTAAAATTTCCCCTTTTAAGCACATTCAAATATATAAGTCAGTGGTGTTAATTAAATTCGCAGTGTTGGACTACCATCACTACTATTCATTACCAAAACATTTCCATTATCCCATACAGAAACTATATCAATTAAGCATTAACTCCCCATTTCCTACCCCCTTCCTAGCACCTTGTAACCTGTATTCCAGTATCTGATTATATAAATTTGCTTATTCTAATTATTTCATATCAGTGAAATCATACAATATTTGTCCTTTCATGTTTGGCTTATTTCATTCAGCATGATGTCTTCAGGGTTCATCCATATAGTAGCATTTATCAGAACTTAATTCCTTTTCACAGCTGAATAATATTCCCTGTATGTATATACCATATTTTGTTTATCCATTCATTTGCTGATGGGCACTTGGGTTGCTTCCATAGTTTGGCAATTACAAATTGCAATGAACATCAGTGTGCAAATACCTGTTCAAGTCCCTGCTTTCAATTCTTTTGGATAAAATCCAGAAGAGAGATGACCAGGTTATATGGTAATTCTATATTTGATATTCTGAGGAACCACCAAATGTTTTCCACAGTGAATGCACCATTTTACATTTCCACTAACAATGAAAAAGTGTTCCTATTTCTCCACATCCTCTCCAACTCTTGTTATTGTTCATTTTATTAATAGTAACCACTCAAGTAGGTGTGAACTGATATCTCATTTTAATTTTGATTTGCATTTCCCTAATGGCTAATGATGCTGAGCATCTTTCCATGTGATTATTGGCCATTTATAAGTCTTCTTTGGAGAAACATCTGTACAAGTCTTTTACCCATTTTTAATTGGCTTGTTCTCTTTTTGTTGTTGAGTGTCAGGATTTCTTTATATTCTAGGTATTAAACCTTATTGGATATGCTGTTTCCAAATATTTTCTCCCATTCTGTACATTGTTGTCATCATGAAGCCCTTTGATGCATAAAAGTTTTTAGTTTTTTTTTTTTCTAAAGAAAAAGTTTTTAATTTTGATGAAGTCCTATTTATCTGTTTCTTGTTTTTTGTGCTCCTGATGTAAAGTCTAAGAAACCATTACCAAACACAAGGTTCAAAAGATGCTACCCTGTGTTTTTTTCTAGGAGTTTTATCATTTTGATTCTTATATATAGGTCTTTAATCCATTTTGTGTTGTTTTTTTATATGACGTGATGGAGGGGTTCATCTTCATTCTTTTGCTGTGCATATCCAATTTTCCCTGCACTATTTGTTGAAGAAACTTTTCTTTCCTCTTTGAGTTAACTTGGCACCCTTGTCAAGAATTGGTTGGCCATAGATGTGAGGGTTTATTTCCATTCCATTGGTCTATATGTCTGTCCTTGTGCCAGTTCAGTGCTTTTTTTTTTTTTTTTTTTTTTTTAAGGTATGGGAGAACAAACTTGGGATCTCTTATGTGCAAAGCTGGCGCTCAACCACTGAGCCACATTGACTTCCCTGAGTTGGTTTTTTTTGACTGTTTTGCTTGTTGTTTGTTTTTGTTTTTTCAGGAGGCACCGGGAAATGAACCTGGGACCTCCCATGTGGAAGACAGGCACTCAACTGCTTGAACCACATCTCCCCTCAACGGTAGCTTTGTAATAAGTTTTGAAATCAGGAAGTGGGAGTCCTCCAACTTTTTCTTTTTCAAAATGGTTTTGATATTCCAGGCCTTTTACCTTTCCATATAAATTTGGAAAGTCTGCAAAGAAAGCTGTTAGAATTTTGATTGGGATTGCATTGAGTCTATAAATCCCTTTGGGTAGAATTGACATCTTAACGATATTTAGTCTTCCAATCCATGAACACAGAATATCTTTTGATTTGTTTAGGTCTTCTTTGATTTGTTTTAGAAATGTTTTGCAGTTTTCTGTGTGCAAGTCGTTTATATCCTTGGTTAAATTTATTCCTAGATACTTGATTCTTTTAGTTGCTATTGTAAGTAGAGTTTTTTCTTGGTTTCCTCTATAGATTGTTCATTACTAGCATATAGAAACACTACTGATTTTTGCATGTTGATCTTATGCACCACCACTCTTCTGAATGCATTTATTAGCTCTGGTAGCTTTGATGTAGATTTTTCAGGATTTTTTAAATATAGTTTTGTGTCATCTGCAAATAGGAAAGTCAACTATTTCTTTTCCAGTTTTTATTCTTTTATTTCTTTTTTTTGCCTGATTACTCTTGCTAAAATTTCCGGTACAATATTGAATAACCATGGTGACAGTGAGCATCCTTGCCTTGTTCCTGATCATAGAGGGAAAGCTTTCAGTCTTTCACCACTGAGTATGATGTTAGCCATGGGTTTTTCATATTAATTGATTTTCTTATGTTGAACCACCCTTGCATCTCTGGGACATCCCCCTTGATCATGGTGTATAATTCTTTTAATGTGCTGTTGGATTTGGTTTACTAGTACTTTGTTGAGGATTTTTGCATCTATATTCATGAGAGATGTTGGTTTGTAATTTTCTTTTCTTTTGGTATCTTTATCTGGCTTTGGAATTAGGTTGATGTTGGCCTCATAGAATGAGGGAAGGAGTGTTCCCTCCTTTTCAATTTCTTTGAAGAGTTTGAGCAGGATTGGTGTTAATTCTTCTTGGTATGTTTGGTAATATTCACCAGTAAAGCCGTCTGGTCCTGGGCTTTTCTTTTGTGGGAGGTTTTGATGATTGAGCCGGTGTAGGTAGTTGTGTGTTTCTTGAAATTTGTCCGTTTCATCTAAGTTATCAAATTTGTTGTCAAACACATGTTCATAGTATCCTCTTATAATCCTTTTTATTTCTGTGGGGTCGATAGTTATGTCCCCCCTTTCACTTCTGATTTTAGTTATTTGTGTCCTCTCTTTTTTCCTTTGTTAGTCTAGGATGAAGGTTGTCTATTATTTTATTGGTCGTTTCTAAGAACCAACTTTTGGTTTTGTTGATTCTCTCTATTTTTTATTTATTTATTTATTTATTATTGGAGTCTCTCATTTTTATATTTGATATCTCATCTATCCTTTAATCTTTGTTATTTCCTTCCTTCTGCTTGCTTTGGGTTTAGTTTGTGCTTCTTTTTCTGGATTCTCCATTTGCAAAGTTAGGTCACTCTGCTTTCAAATTTTTTTTTTTTGTTTTTAATGTAAACATTTAGAGCAATCCATTTTCCTCTCAGGACTGCCTTTTCTACCTCCTGTAAGTTTTGGTATGTTGTATTTTTGTTGGCATTCACATCACATTTCCTAATTTTCATTGAGATTTCTTCTTTGACTCATTGTTTGTCTAATAGTGTGTTAATTTCCACACTTGTGAATTTTCCAGTTTTCCCTCTGTTATTGATTTCTAGCTTGATTTCATTGTGATCAGAAAAGATACATTGTTTGATTTCATTATATTTAAGTTTTTTGAGACTTTTGTGACTGAATATTTGGTCTATCTTGGAGAATGACCCATATGTGCTCAAGAAGAATGTATATTCTGCTGTTGGGTGAAGTATTCTGTATATCTTCGTTAGGTCTAGTTGGTTTAGAGTATCATTCAAGTCTTCTGCTTATTTATTGATATTCTGTATGATGATGAGTTCTTAACAAGGGGTCCATGCACTTGAATTGAAATTGAAAAAAACATTCTCGTGGGGACATGTTGATGCAGGTATGATATATTTATTAAGTAATACACAGTACAGTGTGGACTTAGTAACGGGTCCTTGGTTTTCACCTGACTGGCGAAGGGGTCCCTGGAACAAAAAAGGTTAAGAACCCCTGGTCTAGGTGGTCTATCCATTATTGAAATTGTTGCTTTGAAGTCTCCTACTATTAATGTAGGACTATTTTTCCCTTCAGATCTGTCAATATTTGCTTCATGAATTTGGGGCTCTGCTGTTAGGTGCATATATAGTTATAATCTTATGTCTTATTGTTGAATTAATCCCCTCCTCAGTATATGGTGACCTTCTTTATCCCTCATAACAGTTTTTACTTAAAACCTTTTTTTTTTTTTTTTTTTTAAATTTTTTTTTTCAATGAGCTTGAATTTATTTTTTTTTAACTTTATTTTGTACATTTAATAATTGAAAACATAAGCAATAAAAAAACTAAAAAGTAAACACAGATGAATAAATATATA